>APFE030285726.1:99327-156534 GCA_000404065.3 Pinus taeda
GCAGAGGGTGCGATGCATATCACCTTCCCAGTGTACAAGGTGCGATGCATACTGAATGGCTCCTTTGTAGGGTGCAATTGGTCGGGAATGGACAAATGGAAGGGACAAAATGCGACGTGGAAGATCATGGAATCTTCCAGAAGCTTCCCCTCTGACACTTGCCTCTCAGTTTTCGACCAAGGATGCGTAAGAGATCACCATTCTCCAAGTGGAAGCAGGAACTATCAGAGAGAGGACACTTATCAAGATCCCAAAAGATGACTCACCTCCCTACAATCATCTATATATGGATCCCTCATCATAGAGATCCAGGGAGGCTGGAATCTTGCATCTTGTAGAGAAGTGTTGTTGGTTTTCTAGTGTATATTCATAGTGTTGGGTGATCTAAGCTTTACTTGAGGTGAAGAAGGGATTTCTAGCTAGAGGATGACATAGGTTTAGAACATATGGTTGTAATCCTCTTGATACTTTTCATCTTAATAAAGCTATTCAAGTTTTCCTCCATATTCTTGTATGTTTACTTATATATGCATTTGTATGGTTAACACACATCTGGTCCTGTGTTATTTATGAATATAGATCTTTGTTCTTCGATAGTAGTATGTTTCTATGATTCCATAGGTGCTCTTTGAAGCTGGGCAGAAAAAGAAGAAGCGGTGAAGCTTTATCAGGAAAGAGAGGGATCAAACAAGGAAATCAAGTGCAAGACTAAGGTTGGTCTTCTTGGTTCCACTCTTATCTATTTTCATAAAGGAAAAGGAAAGTAGACTTTACTTGTTTTTTCTAAGATAGCTACCAGTCTTAGTGGGAATAGCAGCATCCGAGCGGACACTATTCCTGGCAACAACTGCCCCTAGCAATATCTTGACCACCTCACATATTGATGGGATATTGAAACAAGAAATTGGGGACACTAAACGATGAATATCATAAAGTTCTACATTTGCAAAAAATGAGGTTGAAGTAAATAGATTTTTGGGCTGGTTAAAGAATTTCCCATGCAAAAATTGGCTGAATATTATCAAAAAATTGACCGAATTACAAGGGAAGTATCCTGTTTTAAAGTTTTATGTGAATCAAAAGGCACTAATCACAGTTGGAGTAAGTTCATGAAATTGGACTGCAGATACTATATGTCTGATTAGTCTTTTATTATCAACCAAGGTATGCACAACATTTAATTTTTAGTTTGGATTGCAAGAAAAGGAAGGTGTTAGTGATCACTGCAAAATCTGTGGTACAAAACACCATCGAAACAACTACTAATATGTTCTAGATTTTTAAATGGGAATTATTGGATGGGATAGAACTACCAGTGATACAAATGCTAGTTTATGGCTAGTTTAATCTGATCCTTTTCAACTCTGGAAAGATGTGTTGTTACTGAAGTAGATTCTAGATCTTTTGAAAAGGATATTGAGTCTGAAAAGGAATTAAAGACAGTAGAAAATCTTGAAAGTTGGAATCCTCCAACTCTTCATGCAACTGATGTTTATAAAACTCCTCTCTCTAATATCTTTAAGAAGAAAATGCTTTTAAAGGAAGTGGAAGTTAAAATCAAAATATCAGGCCTGTCTGTAAAAATTGTGTCTCTCTCTTTGTTTACCACTGAAGAAATCAAAATTTTTTGCCAATATGCAAAATACAAAAAATATTCCTATTTACATTTTGGAGGTATAAGAATAGGTCTGGCCCCTTTGTTTAGACATGGCTTAAATACTCCGTGCATCTTTGAAGTTTTTGATACTAGACACCAGAACTATGATCATGCTAGAATAGGTACCGCTGTTGGTAACCTATCTACTAGTTGTCAATATGGAACGATTTTTCCTGATTACTCCATTAGTCTTACGGATCCTCATCTCAAAGATTGTTGGAAACTTATGGTAGGAGTTCAAGGATTACAGATGGTTGATGAAAGTGAATATTTATTTGTAATAATTCAGACATCCTTCCAGTTGACTAATATAGTCCATTCGAAATTAAAACAGCCAGTTCTCAGAGATTGTGTGTCATTTGGTTTAAACAATGCACAAGTAGAGGGAGTGTCTTATGATTCTATAGGCTTACCAAACGACTGGTATTTTCAATACAAGTATTTAGCCAATGAAAAGAAACCAGGAAGCTTGAAAAGGAGAGCTTCATTGCAACAAGGTAAAATAAGAATACTTCAAGAAACGCTTGCCATCCCACGACCCATCATTCATCCAAGAAAATATGCATTACCAGTCTCAGAATCTATAGAATCCTCTACCCAAACAGCCAACACTTCTAGTCAACCTATGTTATCTTCAAATGAATTGTATATACTTGAAGTCAAGCCTTTTCTTGTTGTATATAAGATGTTTACAATTTCTGATTCCCAGGTAGCCCAAGTTGAAGAATGGAAATATGCTAATCGTCGCTTTGTAAAAGGAGGCAAATGGCCACCAAAGACAAAAAAATTTACTACTTCATCCTCCTCAAAGAAACCTCCTACAAGAGTTGATTGTGCCCCTTTAGTTGAACACAATGCCTCAAATCCAAATGATTGAGACCAGTTGTATCAAATTGGTAATTCTATTACAACATGGTCGTTACTGGGAATAGTGTCCACTCGGATGCTGCTATTTCCACTAAGAGTGGTGGCTATCTTAGAAACAAACAAGTAAAGTCTACTTTCATTTTCCTTTATGAAAATAGATAGGAGTGGAACAAAGAAGACCAACCTTAATCTTGCGCTTGATTTCCTCTCCTTCTTGATAGAGCTTTGGCACTTCTTCTTTGTCTGCCTAGCTTCAAAGAGCACCTGTGGAATCACAACAACATACTACTATCGAAGAACAAATATCTATATTCATAAATAACACAGGACCAGATGTGTGTTAACCATACAAATGCATATATAAACAAGCATACAAGAATATGGAGGAAAACTTGAGTAGCTTTATTAAGATGAAAAGTAGAAAGAGGATTACAACCATATGTTTTGACCCAGCATCATCCTCTAGCAAGAAAGCCCTTCTTCACCTCAAGTAAAGCTTAGATCACCCAACACTATGAATATACACCAAAAAACCAACAACACTTCTATACAAGATACAAGATTCCAGCCTCCGGATCTCTGTGATGAGGGATCCATATATAGATGATTGTAGGGAGGTGAGTCATCTTCTAGGGTCTTGATTAGTTTCCTCTCTCTGATAGTTCTTGCTTCCACTTGGAGAATGATGATCTCTTACCCATCCCTGGTCAAAAATAGAGAGGCAAGTGTCAGAGGGGAAGCTTCTGGAAGATTCCATGATCTTCCACCTCGCATTTTGTTCCTGCCATTTGTCCATTCCTGACCATCACACCCTACAGAGGAGCCATTTAGTATGCATCGCACCCTGTACACTGGGAAGGAGATGTGCATCACACCCTCTGCACTGTGTTTTCAGTATGGTCCAGTTTTGACCATTTATGAGCAGTTTTTAGTAGAGAACTTTTGGGAGATTATGTAATCAGATGACCTTGTTCCTTTAGGTAGTGAAGCAACACTTTTAGGGACTTAGGAGCCCTCAGTTTATGGACATTTATGATTGGGGTTGAAGTGCCCAAAAATGTCTATAACAGTTACCCCTTAAAGCATGAGGTCGTAAATCTTTTTGATGTCAGGTGAAATGCTTTACTATGAGGATCCAAAGTTTTTTCAAGCTGGGAGGCGACCTATAATAAGATACAATACAATAAATTATTTTGAAAACATTTTTTTCATGATCTAGCTGAGGTGGGCATTCCCATGCTCAGCTTTATAAATTCATTTTCATGTACATAGGACAGACAATCTTCTGTGTGACAGACTGATGATATGGACACATCATCATTTGATTTGGATGATCATCTATTCGGCAATGATGCACACTTGATGTATTTATATTCTTGAATATATCACAGCCCGTATGGATGAAACTAGATCCGGGGTCTTCAAAACTTGTTCAATCTTCACTGGGAGTACAAGTCGATCCATGTGAAAAATGTTCTGGAGTCGAACATGGAAAGACATCGCCTGATTACCAGCCAATGATGTAAGCTGTTAACAGGCACGAGAGGAATCACTAATAATGACAATGACCCTCAAGGTAATACAATACAATTCATGTGGTGTGAAAAAGGACTTGAAGTTGAACACCATGTAAAATCTCTCGGTCGAAGACCATTGATGTAAACCTGTCGCCCAAACTGAGAAACTTGCCATTGAGGCATGCAAGCTTCAAAGTACTGAAAAGGGTTGTTCCTAAGTCAACTTCTTGGATAATGAGCTGATGTCGACAAGAAGTGACTTGTCGCAGGAGGGCCTTAATGAATCCCACATCAACGACATGGAACGAAGCAAATGATTTTGGAGGTGAAAACAATCTGACGATATAGGGTTCAAGGTGGCAGTCATGAAGGAATGGAGCATGAATGTATTGCAGTGGGTGAGACACAGGCGAATTGTCTGAATTAATTCTCTTGAACTTATCAGTGACACTGATGATGGATTGGTAGCGTTAACCCCAAATATGGATGGTGTGATGGACCAATGGTGATGACCAGTGAATGGAACAACCCAACCCGGCTTGGATACGGAAGGAAAGTGCCATGTTCAAGAGTGACTTGCTACCAATAAAGCTTTTTCAAGTTTTCTTCCCAATTTTCCCGAACCATTGCTGACGAGTACCTCTTTATTTTTGTCAAGCTTGAGGAAGATAACATATTCTTGTTCTATAATCCACCCTTCGGGCGAACCTGTCGCTATATTTTAGCGAGCCTAACGACAGTGAAACTCGTTCTCGTCCATTTGGACGAGTTTGTTGCTATTCAATTTTAACGAGTTCAACAACAAAGATAACTTGGTCCCTTTCAATTTTAGAGAGTTTGAAAGGAATGGAAAGGAGACTCCAAAGATTCTTTTTCGTCATGTAATCCCTTAAGTCCGAAAAAGTGTAAAATAATACTAAAGGGATGAATTTTCGATAGTTTTAACGAGCCAAACAAGACAAGCGCTCGATCTTTTTGTGTAATAATCCCTCAAATCCAAAAAGATTAAAATCTAGAGGAGGGATAGCACTTCCGATGACTTTAATGAGCCAGAGGGGCCAATCGCTCTGTAATATTTTCATATTTTACGAGTCAGTTGAAAAGAGCTTAAAGGAGACTCGTTTTCGAGGAACAAGTGATGATTTTTGGTAGCAGCTGATTCCAGGTAAGGTTTGGAATTCTCCAATTACGGCAGTATCACAAGGATGGCTAGTAGAATCACTCTTCGCAGATGTTCCTAGAAGGGGTAAACAGTCATATGGGGGTGAATGATCGGCTAAAAACAGAGTGGAGGTGATGATGAGAACACGACCAAGGCTCAAAAGCTGGTGATAAGGTATTCACAATGGTTATTTACCAGCTCATTTTTTAATGATCTTAAACTCTAGGGGAAACACTTGCTCATGTCTTATGTTTATTTTTAACGAGCTTGAAATATGTGCTAAAACTACTCGTGATAATGGTCATTGAGTCTTTGATTCACCATTAGCATTTTGTTCTTTCAAATATTGTACTACCTGTTCATTTGCTTCATCAAACCAATTAGAAATGAAAACATATGCTTGATAAATGAGTTAAGAACACTAATATATTACGTGCATGGTAAATTAAAATTGACTTTTACCTCTCATTTTACCATTTCATTTGAACTTGGTTTGTTGGAGCTCTGGACGTGCTTTCTCCCCTGATTTTCACCAGCTGATTCCTGGAGATTCTGTGGACGATTCTTGACGCCTCTTGGACCAGGTAGGAGCTAAACTTGTGCTCTTCCATTGCATTCTTTTCTTTTTAAATTCTGAGCCTGTTTCCTTGCTCTGCTGAGCCTCTGGGGTTTGAAGAACTCGCCCTGGCAACATCGCACCCTTCCTTAATCGAAAGGTGTGATGCATACTGGTCTTCTCACTAACTAGTCAGTATGCATCACTCCCAGTACACTTACTGGGGTGCGATGGGCGCAAGGAGGAAACTTTTTGCACAGTTTTCTCATAGATTTTTGCCTGTGTTTTACCAAATGAAGATCCTGACTCTTCTCTTATTTGTTTTTCAAAGATTCATCAGAGCAAAATGGTTGTTACATGGAGAGAACGTGAGCATGAAGAAGAGGACGTTGTTGCTTTACATGATCTGGGCACAATAGCTGCATTGCGGAGCTGTGGCTTGTTGAAGTTTTTCCCTATCTCTAGCATGAGGCAATAAATCAGCTTGTTGCTATATTTCCCTGATGCCTGGGATCCTATCAACCAGGTGTTCCAGATTAGGGGAAAATCGATCCCCTTGACTATCGTGGAAACCTATTTTCTAACCGGTTTATCGAGGCATGGTGCCCCTCTCTCATTATCAGGCTTCGCCCATGGGGGTGAGTCCGTGAGGGAGTAAATTCTCCGAAATTGCAGAGAGGGATCTCAGCCGAGTACGGACGACAAGATCAATATCCGAAATGTCACTGACCGGCCCTTGCAGACCATTCTATTCACTTTTGCTAGACTAGCTGGTAGTTCTTCTCTTCACATAGCTAACATGTCTTACATGCAGTATGCTTTGGAATGCCTTGAACTGAAGGTGTTCAACTGGTGTGATGCAGTACTCCCTGTGATGAAAGAACAACTGACCAAGGTGAAAAGAAGAAGATCCAAGAACTTCGGCTATGGTTCTATTTTGATTGCTTTCGCTTTGGAGAGAATCCCACTGATGCAGCCACAGTACATCTCACTTGGCCTACCTCCACCGATTGAACCACGGATGCAGAGATGGGTTGACCTCATGTCTCGGCATGCTGGCCAGCCTTAGATTTCTTTTTTTGATACTTTCTTCGAGTGGTTTGATCATCAGGAGATGGTTTATGCTAGGTTTCCATATGCTGGCATGGATTTCCAGGGTGACTCGGATTTGGTGCTGCCGGCTGGCGAGCAGTGGGGTGCTATGGGTAAATATTCTGACCATATCTCTGTTCATTGTTCTTTATAATGTTCTTATGTTTTTCTTAACCAAGACTAATCAAAACTCATGTGCTCATGCAGATATTGGACCAGTTCGACCGGTAGTACGCCGCAGAGACCCAGCGGCCGCGCCAGCAGGAGAGGCTGTTGGGAGGGCCATCCTTCGCGACCTTGACATGGTCGAGACTCTTTCAGCACTACAAGACCAGATCAAGGGTCTTACCCTTGGTATCCCAGATGTGAGGACCGACGAGTTGCCTCTGCGGTTGCAGCAACATACTACTAGAGTGTCGAGTCGATGGACTAGGCTTTTACGCATGATTGCACAGGTGGTGACTTGTTATCACCGGCATCATTAGACTAGGGTGCCCCCTAGCATTTTGCGTTTTGGGTCATTTGACGGATTTTCTCTTGGTTACAGAACATTATGTATAAAATATAAATAATGATGTATATATTTTTTTATTTTCGTAGCTTTATTTTGTTTAAGTTACATGATCCTGCTGCATATATTGATGTTATGCTTCTTTTTATAAATGTCGAAAATGTCTATCTAACACATAATTTGCCAATGAGTCTGTTAATGTGTTTAAACTTTTGGATATGTTGATATTGAATGAAATCGAATTGTCTTTCCAAAATTCTGACACTTAGGAACATGCGATAGATAGCTGGATTTCGTACAGAATAGATGCCAGCTAGTTGTAGAATGACAAGCTGTGAGTCTAGCCTGACGACAAGTCGGCATATGCCATGTGTGATGGCATCAGAGGGAGTTCTATCAATGCGTTGTATTCAGCGATATTGTTCATCGACCGACCAATACATACCCCTCTGAAACTTTTTAACTCGCCGCTGGGATTGAAAATGGCCCATGCCACAGAAGACAGGTTCCACGAACTATGACTTGCTCCGTCGGCATATCCAACGAATGATTCCAATAGGTTCGACATCTCCAACGAATACAAAAGGTGGATTACCTAACCAAAATAAATGCTCTTGGTGAAAACAAAAATGTAAAAAAAGCATGAGGATTACTACGTGAAATCAAGCATAGTAACGCTTGAGGTACAACCCATTGCGAGGTTGTGCTAGTGGAATCCCATCATAGCCCATCAAATCGTAGGCTCCTGTTGAGTCTTGAAAATGTTATTCATTTCCATTACAATTTCACGATTATGTCCATTATATCACCTCCATTTCACTGCTATGTCACCACATTCATCCCACTTTCATTATCATTGGGCCACATTTATGTTTTTCCAAACTTTATTAATTCTAAGCCTTTTAAGTGAATTTGTGGTTAAAAATTAGGAAATAATGTGCATAAGCTTATACCTAAAAAATGGGTTGAGATTGTTGACATGTGTAGGTTGAAAGGAGGCTTCTAGAAGACCCTTATGTGGCACTCTAAGGCCAAATTCGAATTTGAGTGGAAAGAATCATGGGATCATGAGGATATGTGTCACATCTCCTAATTGTATTGTAACTCTAAGAAGACGTGTCTTATCAGTTCCTATTTTGATTAGGACTCTAGAGGTAGAGGGAGAGATTCATGGACTCTCATTAATGAGATGGTTTATCATCTTTTTGTATAAATAGGAGATCTCTCTCCTTCATTTGTTAGCTTATTAGTCTTAGCTGCTTGGCTTTTAGTTCTTTAGCTTGGAGTTTGCAGTTCTTCCTTAATGGCTTTTGAAAGCTTTGGAGAGCTCTGTTGTACTTTGTGATTTTGAAGAATTTGAATAAAGCTTTGATGTTCTCAACATGGAAGGAGATGTGAAGTAGATGTCAAGGAGCACATTAGAATGTAAGGTAGAGTAGATTTCATTTTGTAATTTTGCTTTGATTTCATTGTCATTTGATTGCTTTCAAGTTTGATAGATTAGAGTTTCCATTGATGCAATTTTAATTCATGCAAGTGTGTTCAACCGGTTGATTGTAGATTAGTTTTTCTTTACATGTTTTTGCATCAAATAGTGACATGAGATTTGCCTCTCTGCTGACTTTGTTTTTTTTAGCTTTTCAATTTCAGTTATGCTTTGATTTGAGTCTTATTCATTTTCTTTGTTAGTTAGATTAGATATTAAATTGCTCATGTCATTTTCAGTTACCTCCGAAAGCCATAGCGAGACTAATGGCGAGGGATTGAAGTATGAGTGTGATTTGATATTAGTTTACCTTTCTGCAAATTAAATATTAAATTACTCATGTCATTTTCAGTTACCTTTGAAAGCCAGAGCGAGTCGAATGGTGAGGGATTGAAGTATGAATGCGTAGTTTGATATTAGTTTATTTTTCTGCAAGTTAGTTATCGAATTGCTCATGTCATTTTCAGTTACCTCCGAAAGCCAGAGCGAGATGAATGGTGAGGGATTGAAGTATGAATGTGTAGTTTAATATTAGTTTTATTTTCTACAAATTAGATATCAGAATGCTCAAGTCATTTATGATTACCTTCGAAAGCCAGAGCGAATCGAATGGTGAGGGTTCAGAATATGAGTTGATGTAATGTGATTTTAGTTTACTTTGCTTGCAATTTTTGGATTTCTTTGAGTGCAGTAGCTTAATTCATTTCTCTTGTATTTAGACAGCAACAGGGATAGTGATTTCATGATCAGTATTTCATCTTTTGATTGATTAAAGTAGCTGCATACTTACACTTTTATTTAAGTATTAATTCCATCAATAACATATTTTAAGATCTTTCGAAGTGCTAAGTTTTGGAAGTTACCATTAGGGACATAGACCTTGTCTTGAAATCTACATCCATACTTGACCTTTAAAAGTATTCTTAAGACCTTAGAATAGGATTTCCATTTGCATTAGACACTTTAGGAACCCAACAAAAACAAAACCCCCCAAAAAAAAAAAATCTATAAAACATCGAAGTAAGAAAAAGGTTAACTAAGCACATATGGTGCACCACACTTCATCAGTTTACGATACCCGTATTGATAATTTATGTAGAGAAATTTAAGATGTTAAATTGACTAAACAACTCCTTTTGCTAATACACGCTTAACAATATAGGGACCCATCGATAATGATTTGAATTTCCCTGATCCCAACTTATCGGATTCCTGGTCGTAAAGTAAGACTAGGTCACCTTCTGAGAAGATGCGCGGTTTGACATTTTTTTCGAACTATGCTTTGACTCATTTCTTATGAGCTTCGTTAGCTAGAGCTGCATCATGATGGGTTTCACTAATTGGATTAGTTCCAAGAAACGAGCCTCTTCTTCTGAGGTTCCGGGGAGAAGGTCGACTGCGAATTTGAGGGATGAGATTTCACATTGAATAGTAAGATCGCTTCCAGACTGTACACAAGTTGAAAAGGTGTAAACCCGATCGCATTTCTTACCCATGTCCGGTATCCCCACAAGGTCGAGTACAGGATCAGGTGCTAATCCCATTTATGGAATCCGATCATTCTTTGAGCATGCGCTTTAGGACCTTGTTGATCGCCTCAACCTGTCCGTTAGCTTGCGGATAATACGAAGTAGAGCTGTCATGGGACAGTCCTAATTTGGTAGCCAACTCAACCATCATGCGACTGCAAAAATGCGATCCATGATCTGTGACTATGGCCTGTGGAACGCCGAATCTGGAGACTATGTGATTTAAAAAGAAAAGGGCAGTCGTTTCGCTGTTGTTGTTTAATGTAGGCATCGCCTCGGCAAATTTGGTAAAATAGTCTACGGCGACTATGATATACCCATGCCCCCCGGCCGAGGTGGGGTTACATGTCATGAAATCTATGCCACATTTGGAAAATGGCCCAACAACAACTATTGGTTGCAGCGGTGTGGGTGGTCTCCTGGTTTTGCTATCGAAAATTTGGCAAGCATGGCAACTTCTAACTGGGGTTATGTAATCTTTGAACATTGTTGGCCAAAAGTATCATGCTCGCAAAATTTTTTGTGCCATAGCATAACCAGATTGATGCCCCGCACATGCGCCTGAATGACAGTCATTCATGACTTTTTCGGCCTCCTCATGGGTGAGGCACCTCTGCAGAACTGTATCGATACCGCGACGGTAAAGGGTATCACCGACGATCACGTAGTCTTTTGCTTGGTATTGAATACGCTGCTGTTCAGAGTGCGAGGTATTAGACCTATATGTTTGTGTCTGGAGATAAACGATTATATCTCCATACCACAGATCGATTGAAGATATCAAAAAAAAAATTTCATCCACGATTGCTTCTTCGGATGTTGCATCGTTGGACGAAGATGGGAGATCACATAATAACTCCGCAAATACCAGGGCTTTCTTTGATTTGGATTTTTTGAATTCCAGATCAAACTCTTCTAGAATTGCTATCCATTTTGAATATTTGCCCCCCAACAACTTTCGCGACAATATATAAGTCATGGGTTTGCAATTTGATAAAATGGTAGTTTTTCTGAAGAGGACGTAGTTTCAAAATCTCTGTATTGCTTGAACAGCTGCTAGGGTGAGCTTTTCAACGTAGGAGTATTTCATTTCCATATCATTTAAGTTTTGGCTTAAATAATATATAGGATGTTCAATTCCATTATCCTCTTGAACTAAAACCATTGCTATGGTCGTATCTACTGCAGCCAGATACAGGTTAAAGTATTTTTGATAATCAGGAGCATACATTAATGATGCTTGTATTAGGGATTTCTTTAAAGCATCAAAGGAATCTTGCACGACCTGATCCCAAACGAAGGGTACTTCTTTTTTCAATAGACGAGTATAACCTTTAGCTAGTTCGACGTAATTTGGAATGAACCTCCTAAGGAAGTTTTCTTTCCCTTGGATTTTCTGAATCTGAAGCAAGTTTGAAGGTGGAGGCAAGTCGATGATTGCTTGAACCTTGCATGGGTCGAGACGAATCCCATCCTTTGAGACCACGAAGCCAAGTAAATGACCAGAATTGACACAAAACACGCATTTGTGTGGATTGAGTCGTATCTTGTAGTGTCGGCAACGTAGAAAATATCGCTCTCAAATGGCGCGGATGATCGGTTTGCTTTCGCGAATGAGCTGGAAGATCATCAAGATATGGTTGAATGATGTTTCTGATGTCATGGAAAGCATAGTTCATTGCTCTCTGAAAATTTTCTCCTGCGTTCTTCAAACCAAAGGGTAGCTTGCGATATACGATTGTGCCCCACAGACAAATGAATGCAGTCTTTGACTGGTCCTGTGGGCGGATATTTATTTGATTATACCCAGAAAATCCATCCATAAATGAAAAGATTTCGCATCTGGCACATTCATCAATTATCTAGTCAATAAAGGGTGTAGGGTAGTTGTCTTTCGGACAAGATTGATTTACATCCCTGTAATCAACACACACTCTAATTGTTCCTTGTTTTTTCATCACAGGAACAATATTCGATACCCAATTGGTCAGAGGAATGGGGTAGATAAAACCAGCATGGAGGAGTTTTTCAACTTCTGCCTTGATGGCAACGACTTTATTGGGGTGCACCTGCCGTAGCCGTTGTCGTACCGGTTTGACATCTGGATACATCTTAATTTCATGTTCAACTATGCTCGAGTCAATACCTGGCATTTCATCATATGACCAAGCAAAAACATCTCTAAACTCGTGAAAGAGAGTGCTATATATTTCCAGTTCTGAAGAAGAACAAGATTTGCCAACATGAATATTCTCTACAACATCTGTTTTGGTCGAGATATTTATGGCAGTAGTCTCTTCGATATTGGATAGGTTTCTCTCGGAATCCACTGTATTTACAATATTCGTCAGAAAGTCAAATACTGAAGGATGGTGTAGGTTGCTAGAATTATCTTCTTTCTAGTTCAAAAGAGGGGAATGATGGTGGTAATCTTCCCATGGTGCCCCATCAATCATCATCGACTGAATGATTCCTTCGTCTGTAGAGTGTACTTGCGACCAAGGATCTGAAGGGGTGCCATATTCCTTAGACCTATCTATCCAAACGCTTGATGAGCATTGATACAGGTTTGCCTCCCATGCTGAAAACATTGATTGCTATATTATTTCCAGTGGGGTTAGAGGCAATACCTGCAGATGATCCATTTTAACATTGTTTTCTGACATCTTTTGAATGGAAGATATCATATTACAGGTTCCTACGTTAGTCACTTCCGCCAAATTGGTTGGAGGCTGTAGGGTAAAAGTTCCCATTAATGTGGGGTATTTTAGTAGGCCTACTCCAATATTATGAAGCGTGTTAGGGCTTCCATGGATCATCGAAATGCTTCCCGTAACTTCCGAACTGTTGGGGAGAAAAGTTTGTTGGTCGATTATTGTAATTCCTCCTTGGGAAGGAAATGCAATTTTCCTAAAGTAGGTTGACACAACTGCTGCCATGGCATATATCTAGGGTCTTCCCAATAGGATGTTGTAATCAAGGTTTCCGTTGATGACTTCAACATTGATTTCTACTGTTTTTCCCCCTAGTTCGACTTGCAAGCTACTTAATATTCCATACGGGGTGTATGTTCGTCCATCAAATGCTTTTAATGTCGTCAACAATCGCGACAAGGATGGAGACCCTAGAGTTTTCCAGCAACTCATCGACATGATACATGTGGATGCCCCCTCATCAATAATTGTTCTATGAACAGTTTTGTTGAGGGCTTTCACTTGGATGAGGAAAGCTAGTTGAGCTGGTAACTGAGGGTCGTATCCTTTGTGGTTAAAAGATACAAGATTGGAATCCATTGGGTCAATCCCACCTATTTCTAATAATAAAGCCTGCCTTTGGGAGGGGAAATTTCACAGTACCTCAGGAGTCGACATCGCGGAGGGTGATTGGGCTAAATCCTCCACTATATTGTAGTGTTGTGCTGCTCGGTACAAGGAATAAATGTCGATTTGTGTACTACTCCCTTCGACAGTTTTATTGTTAATTCAGGAATGATGGGTGGCACAACTTTGGTCAAAGTTGTTGTTGAACTACTAGGTTGATCATTATCCTTGTTGTTCAACATCTGTGGATTCCCTTAATATTTACTCCTTGTCGATATGAGAGATCATTCAGTTGCTTTGAAACTGACAACATTAGCACTTGGGACAGGGAAGCATTTTTGCTAGCAACCAGATTTGTTCTTGGGTTCGGAAATGGATCAGTCAATACAGCCGAGGTTTTTGAAATTTTGAAGGATTTTCTAAGTTCATCTTTATATGGAAACTCACTGGTCTAGTGATCTTCGTCACATATATGACACAAATTTTTTGGTTTCCTATTCCCAGAAGGGTTTGCAGAAGATTTTTTAGGAGATGAGTCCTCTTGGTTTTTATTCTTCCCTTGTTTTTTCTTCTTGCCTCCTAGTTGCTTGGATTCTTTGCCTTTGTCTGTCGACATGGCATTTACTTCTTCATTTTCATTTTGACTCGAAACCGTGCAGGCCTTTTTCGTCGTAGCCTTTGCGGTTTTAGTGATTGTCGTACCTATCACGCCATCATCGGCATGAGAGTCTTTGTTTGATTTAGGAGGTGGAGGAATGGAAAATTCTGGTCTAGGAGCATCAGGGATTTTATCGTAGAGCATGCCAGATTGAGTATAGACCAAGTCTAGATATTGTGCACGAGTAATAACTTTCTCTTCAGTGATGACTCCTCCCTTTGCCACATCTTCTGTAATAGCAGGTAACAGAGACTTAATAAACCATTCAGCTAATAGATGATTAGGAACATACGTTTTTACCATTCTACGACGACGGCGCCATTCATGAATATGATCGAATATGTGAGCGGCCGTCATTTTTTTGAAATTGGTAAGTAGCTTAGTTACTGTTTTGTACCTTATAGGTAACTGAAAATTGGTTAAAAAGGTTGTGGCTAGGGTATTGAAGTTATCAAACGAAGCTCTAAGTAATTTGATATAGCACTTTGTTGCTCGACCAGTTAGCATTCGCTGAAAGAGGCGAAGCCTGATCGAATCATCATTGAGAGTGTTTGATGAACACCATAGATGAAAGGTCATCACATGATTCGATGGGTCTTCACCCGGATTTCCATTAAATTTAGGAATATCATACGGAAGTTTATGCAGAATCGCTAGCCACCAAGGGGCGTAGGCAATTGGATCGTTCGTTAGTCGACTTAGATCCGGTAACTCTAAAGTTGCCACAAAAGGCAACTGTTGATTCAGGCTTGGTTGAGCATACCTAGGATAAGATGGAATCATTTGAGCAATTGGTCTTTGCATACCAGCCTAATGCATTTGATGTTGGTAACTTTGGTAAGGTTGATGGGCATAACCATTATGATATGGTTGATATGGCTGCCCATTACTTGCAAAGACTTGTTTCTCATATCCTTGGTAAGCTTGCAAGAATTGCGGTTGTTGGTATTGCACCAGCCATGGTTGTGAAGCCATGGGTTGTTGTCCAGTACTAACTGTTTGACCAAGATGGGGGTTTGCATTCCCCGTTTGAACCTGTACCATACCACTAGTTGGTGATTGTGGTTGTGTCGTAGGTACAAGAGATTGTTGCATTACATCCTGTGAAACTTGAGGTTGGCATACAACTAGTAATGCTTGTACTTTCAATACTGCCACAATAGTCGGCGTAGTGGATATATTTGTCATAGGTAAACTTTGTTGCATTGAGCATACAACTCTTGGTTATTGAGGCAGGATTGGCACCCAACTGCTAGTTGTGATTCTAGCATAACCCAAATTTTTTTGTGAACTCACGTATGGTTGTCCTTCCAAGGAAGGCAATGAAAGGGTATACGGCCCTCATACGATGGTAATCCAGTACTCAAAGGAATGATTTTCCTTTGGGGACTAGTTTGCCCAAATTGACCGCGTGAAGGATCAATTTGTTGAGACTCAACGTAAGAGATTCCAGATATAATTCCTGACGAACAAACGGGAACAGTCCATACTGTCTAAATAGCCCATGGATGGGCTCCATCCAGTGATTGAGAGCTGGTTGGGATATATGGTACGTCGGCGAACATTGTTGGAGTAGCAGAAGGAGCTTTTGCTGATGTTGTGTCGGGTAACTCAGTCCTTGATGTCAACGATTGTTCAGACATATTAAGCCTATCCAAAATATTCCTTAGTGATTCTTCAGGAACTTCCGATGGCGGGTGAATATCTTCTGATGAAGAAGGATACAGGGTGATCCCAACTCCAAGTTGCGATGGAGTGTTAGATGGAGGATCTTCCACAACCTCTTCTATGGCAATCAATCCGGGAGGAAGAGGCAGACTGTCAAGTCTGTAAAGTATTTTTGGTGCCGAAGAAGATATAAGTTCTTCAGCAACAAACGGTTGGGGAGTAACACCTTCCGAATCAGCTGTAGATGGAGCTGGTTTAGGAATAGAAGTGTTTACCGTCACACTAGGATTAGTTGCAATGTCCTTTTGTTGTTGTGGAATTTCTTCTATAGAGGCAGGGATACCAGGAATGTTCGGAGTAACCATAGTCTCTGAGGATGTTGGAGTTCTTTCTCCAACAAACCTAGGGGACTTTGATTTGGTCAAACGAGTTCGCTTTGTCCAGAATGGTTTCGCTTCCGGAGTCAATGACGGTTGACTCATAAGTCTCTGTGAACGACAGGGTTTTGATTGAATTTCTTCCATGATTGCAGATTACTTGATCAACTCAAAATAAAAGGGAAAAATGTTTTTTGAATTAAAGGAATTTTAGATGCTTTAACACAACTTGTTTTTTCAATTTTAAAGAGTCGAGAAAAAACAAAAGATGACTCTAGTCGCCTTCGATTTTTATTGAGCCTGAAGTGACAAGTGCGTAGAGGACCTTTTCTTTTAAGGAGTCTGAAAAGGAGCAAAATAGACTTCTCTGGAGATCTAGGCAGAGGGGATTACCAAACCAATCGCAAAACTACAGAATACTTTTTACGGTACGACAGTCAATCTTCCCGAATGCTGTGTTCAGTGCATTGTGATCGATAGGGCGGCAGACACGGCTTCCTAAGGATACAGGATGCAGCTTATTGTGGTCTCCCAGAATATACTTGACAGCACGTGGGAGCACAAGTCCGTACTGGCACTTGCCATCTTAGAGTGGAGGAATCACCCAACCAACAATGAAAGCAACAGTTACCAGGTTTTATGATGCAGAATATGTCTCTAGCCTAGACCTCTAGATGTTGTGCGTTAGGTTCCAAAGTGTAGTTAGATTCATTAAATTTATTTTAAGTTGATCTTGCTTAAAAATTTTCCTTTCAGGTTCACCACGTGATGAGTATACAATTCCTAAAATGCAGTCTAAGATGATAAAGAAACGTTTAATCTTCTTTTGATAATGAAAATCCTAGCTACTAAGGAAAGAAAGTTAAGAATCTTTCAGCAAAGAGAACAAGAGCACACACTAAATGCATTGTCTTAAATCAAACCAAGCAGTCAAAATGCAAATGCACATGCATGTATTTGTTTTCAGCCTTCTTAATGTATGAATGATGATAAGAAAGCTATGTGAAAATCTGAATTATTTTCAAAGCGACAATACTCAACAAATTTATTTTCAAAATGAAGTGAAGGTAAGAGAGACACTTTGCGATTTTGAAATGAAAATTGCTTTTCAACACTTTAAAAACTACTAATTCAAATCATATGAAATAGTAATTGTATAATCGACTATAAAAAACAATGGGATTGTCTTCTATGACTGAAAACGATAGCTACGACACTTTCAGATCAAGAAACAACAGTTCGACTATGCTACGTTTTTGAAAAAGAGAACTGAAAACGGCGCACAATACATAAAAACACTTATAGTTATTTGCACTATGGAGGCGGAATAATGTAAGAGAAGGGGGTTTTTACAGAGATACACTGACCACAGACAACAAAACTTCTGAATAGGACTGAAAATAGTGAGGAAAAACCAAAGTCTGAAGGCAAAGTTAACCTTCCCTGACCATCACACATGTCACACAGTGAATTCAGTATGCAGTGCACCTACTGCACTCGGGAAGTGTGATGCATACAGACTGCCTTGAAGGCAGGGTGCAATGGTACTAGTGTGACACTTTAAATGAGTTTTTACTCACAATTTGCAATTTAGTTTAGGGATTTAGGCCGAGTAAGTGATGTTCAGTATATGTAAATCACAGGGGTAGATCTAAGGAGGTTACTAGAGCCACCACTTAGGGCAATTAGACTGTTTGCAGATCGATTGTTTAATTCATAAACAAAACCTGGAGATAGACTAAAGCAGCATTGATCTACTTTGCATTTGTATAACAAATGCATTTCGAAGGCTAGCTAGCTTGGCTTCAGGCTCCGTCTGTAAGTTTATAAAAGAAACAAAGATAGGCTAACAAACAATCTAGTCGCTCCCCAGTGGAGTCGCCATTTTGCGGGAATAGTGTCCACTCAGATGTTGTTATTCCCAATAAGACTGGTAGCTATCTTAGAAACAAACAAGCAAAGTCTACTTTCGTTTTCCTTTATGAAAATAGATAGGAGTGGAACAAAGGAGCCAACCTTAGTCTTGCGCTTGATTTCCTCTCCTTCTTGATAGAGCTTTGCCGCTTCTTCTTCTTCTGCCTAGCTTCAAAGAGAACCTGTGGAATCACAACAACATACTACTATCGAAGAAAAAATATCTATATTCATAAATAACACAGGACCAGATGTGTTTTAACCATACAAATGCATATATAAACAAGCATACAAGAATATGGAGGAAAACTTGAATAGCCTTATTAAGATGAAAAGTAGCAAGACGATTACAACCATATGTTCTAACCCAGCATCATCCTCCAGCAAGAAATCCCTTCTTCACCTCAAGTAAAGCTTAGATCACCCAACACTATGAATATACACCAGAAAACCAACAACACTTCTATACAAGATATAAGATTCCAGCCATTGGATCTCTATGATGAGGGATCCATATATAGATGATTGTAGGGAGGTGAGTCATCTTCTAGGGTCTTGATTAGTGTCCTCTCTCTGATAGTTCTTTCTTCCACTTGGAGAATGATGATCTCTTACTCATCCCTGGTCGAAAACAGAGAGGCAAGTGTTAGAGGGAAGGCTTTTGAAAGATTCCATGATCTTCCACCTCGCATTTTTTCCTTGCCATTTGTCCATTCCCGACCATCACACCCTACAGAGGAGCCATTCAGTATGCATCACACCCTGTACACTCGGAAGGTGATATGCATCGCACCCTCTGCATTGGGTTTTCAGTATGGTCCAGTTTTGACCATTTATGAGTAGTTTTTAGTGGAAAACTTCTGGGAGATGATGTAATCAGCTGACCTTGTTCCTTTAGGTAGTGAAGCAAAACTTTTAGGGACTTAGGAGCCCTCAGTTTATGGACATTTATGATTGGGGTTGAAGTGCCCAAAAATGTCTATAACAATGGTGTTCTTATGCTGAAAATGCTATAGATGATCTCGGTACACAAAGTGAGCTCATCCTAACCAATCTCAAGTTCTTACATGATGAACAACAAGAAGAAAGAGCTGAGAAGGAGGCAAGGATGCAAAAAAAGGAAAGAAGAAGAAAATCTAAAGCAGCTCAAAGCTCAAAATTTTCTATAGATATGTCGACCCCAAATTTTTGTGATTTAGAAGAAACAGAAGCTAGCACCTCTGAAACACCTTTCAGATCAATGAAAATAGAGTCCATATCAGAGCAACCAAGAAAAACAAAAGTAGAAATAGTGACTCTTGAAAATGCAGCTTCTAAATTTCCATCTTTTATCATGCCACCAATCCAAAAATCAAATTTCGTTAAAGAAGTCCAAAAATATCCTAGAACATAAGAAGATCTATTCGCTTCTAATTCTAGTGGTTATATTTTGGATTTGGATAAATCCACAAATCTTGTTGAATCAATTTGAATATGGATCGGAGCATTATACAAAATGCAAGTAACCACAACGCTCAATAATATATCCATATTTGTTCTAGCAGAGAAAAGAATGGCTGGAATAGTTTATGACTGGTGGATTGGACCTCCTGAGTCAGAACGACAAGCAATAATTGCAGCAGGACTTTCTACTCTAGAGGTACTACTGAAAACATAGTTTGTTCTCGAGCTGATAGACGAGAATAAAAAAATCATTACATACCTTGCTAGAATGGAACTGAAATATCTAAAATACCTTGAAGCCTTTGGTCAAGATTTTATGGCCAAAGTTTACAAAGCAAATATTTCAAATGATTCAGTTCAAAAAATTTCTTTTCTGTCAAAATTACCAGGAAATCTAGGAGATTTGATTTCTAAAGATATTGAGCTTCAAAGAAAAACAATAGATCAGATTTACTGGATAGATCTTTTATTTAGGTGTAAAGAGAGTCAAATATCTCTGTTGGAAAAAACAAGCACATGACATAACTCCCAGTGCCAATGTTTGTTGTGCTGCTTTGCCATGGAAACCAATTAAGAGAAGGAGAAAATATAAAAGGTATGGGAAATTCAAGACCAAGAAAATTGCAAATCCCAAATGACCTTTTAAAAATTTCATATTTCTAAAAAAGAGGAAACAACCGAGAACCAAAAATAATTGCTATTTCATATGCAAATAGGAAGGACACTATGCTCGTGCTTGTCCAAAAAGCACATCTGGTAAATTGAAAGCATGTGTAGATATTGAAGAATTTTGTGATGATTGGTCTCTTGTACAATCAGATGAAGAACCATCAGATGTATATATGTTAACTGATGCTTCTTTTTCAGAAGATGAAGAGTTAATCAATTCTGTTTAGAAAATGAATATTTGTTATGATTTTTCTACTGATGAATTTTCAGCTGAAGATGAAGAAGAAGAACTTCATTATAGTGAAGAATTTGAGACTGACACAGACAATGTTGAAAACAGTGAAACAGAATCTTTATGTTGGTCTCTCCCACCAGAGAAAGACAAAGGAAAGCAGGTTATCCCTATTGCCCCTCAGTTAAACTCTTTTTGCCCATACCAGACAAATATTGGACAGACATCTTCAATGCCAGTTCTTGAATTCGACCCACCAGCAGAACAAATTTTTTTGACGAAAATGTTGAAAACAAATAATATTTTGTATATACTAGTCTTCGTGCAGGTTAGAAACAGTTGGATAGATCTTGATGCATTTATTGATATTGGTGGCTCAAACAATCTTTCCAGACCTTCGTTGTTTAAAGGATTATGGAAACCTTTCCAAAATATCCTGATTTCAGAAACAATCGGAGGTAAAATTAATCTTACTCACTATGCGGATAATATCTCCTTAAAAATAAGTGGGAAGATTGTCAAGATATCTGCCATACAACATTACGACCCATCTACCAGTTTAATTATGGGTATGCCATTTATTAATTATTTTTTGCTTGTGACCATTAGCGAAGATAACGTTATCTTCAATTTCAAAAAACAAGCAATCTCTGTTCCAAGATTAAAATTTGTAGACTTTAAAGTAAGATGAGAAAGCCAGAAGAAGACCAACATAAGAAAGCCAAAAAATGATTCCAAAGATTGGCAGAAAGTACTGCAAAATTATGAAGAAAAGGAAGCTCTCAAAACAAAAAAAAAATCAACAATAGATCCGCAATGGACTCAGGAACAAATCTCTATATATCAGCGGTTAGTTAAAAGCTGCTTAGAAGACCCTCAGAAGTTTTGGGAAAAGGAGTGCCCTAAGCAAGAAATTGTGACTATGCATGATAATGGAGTGAAAGGTAAGTTAGTTCCTTGTACTCCTTCTGGTGAACAAGAAATCAAAAAATAGATTGAAGAATTGCTAAAGTTGAGATTGATTGAACCGAGTGTTTCCCATTATTCATGTTCTACATTTTTGGTCCACAATCACTCCGAAATAGTTCGAGGTAAAGCAAGAATGGTGATTAATTACAAGCCATTGAATGAAATCACTCAAAGCTTTCATTATCCTTTACCTCGTCAAGAAGTAATAATGCAGAAAATTCAGAAGAGTAAAATCTTCAGTAAATTTGATATGAATCTAGTTATTACCAGATTCAGATTAAAGAAGCAGACAGACATAAGACAACATTCACATTCCCTACAGGATTTTTCCAATGGAGAGTTGTTCCATTTGGGTTAAAAAATGCTCCTGCTTTCTTCCAGAAAAGAATGGATTTTATATTTGGTAAGTATGATTTTATCATAACTTACATTGATGATATAATAATCCATAGTCCAGATTTACAAACACATTTGGCTCATTTAGAAATATTTTTTCAAGAAGTTCACGCTCATGGTATTGTCCTCTCAGAAAAGAAAATGGTCTTATTCCAAAATGATATTGATTTCCTTGGAATTCATGTAATCGATGGACATATACAGATGCAGCCACATGTGCTAAAAAAGCTTGCTGAGTTCCCTAATGAACTCAAAGATACAAAAATGATTTAGAGATTTTTGGGTGTTTTGAATTATATCCATAAATACGTTCCAAGGCTATCTGAAAAAACTGCTCCTATTCGAAAGCATTTAAAATCAGGTTGGTCTAGTCAAGCCACTGCTGCTGTCAAAAATCTCAAAGAAGAATGTAAGTCCCTGCCAAAATTACAGCCTCCAGGAGAAGGACTGTTAATTTTACAAACAGATGCCTCAGATGATTTTTGGGCGGCTGTTCTTTTCGAAACAAAGGAGGAAAACGAAGAAGAAGAATTATGCGACTATGCATAAGGAGAATTCCTCCCCAATCAGAAAAATTATTTTGCTGCTGAAAAAGAAACTCTTGCAATATTTAATGGCATTCAAAAATTTGAATTGTATCTTGTGCCAAGAAAATTCTTGATTAGGACTGACTCAATGAATTTTAAATATTTCTTATCAGCAAAATTATCAAGATAGATGGCAAGAGGAAGATTATTATCATGGCAAATTTGGTTCCAGCAATATGATTTTGATGTAGAATGGATTCCTGGAAATTCTAACTATATTGTCGATGCTCTTACCAGGGAAATGAATAAAGCTCATAGAATTGGCCGCAGCCGGACATAAGTCAGAAGAAGTATTTTTGATATTCCAGATCAGCCCAAAATCTTGTTACTTTGGCAAAAAGGTTCAAAATTCTCGAGAAGCATGTGGAGGATCTTTGTCTAGAAATAAAAAAGGTAGTTGGACTTAGGATTTGAAGAAACCAATGGATTAAAAAATGTCAAGCCTGGCAATCAAAGAACATTGGCACACTTCTTGGATTGGATCCTGAATTGGTAGAAGTATACTCTTTACCAAATATGAAAATCAAATTATATTTCAGGACACTTGATGATTTATGGTCCATACAGTATTCTCAATCTATGATTTGGGTCTTGCAAATTTTAAATTATTATCAAATGATTGGTTGTATTGATTTTGCACTTGAAATCTTTACAAGTGCTAAGATGATGGACCTTGATGATGTTAACATCAAGACATAAGCTGGCCAGTTCTTACAGACCTTAAGAATTCTAGATTTGTTCGAGGAAATGGACGCATCATAGCTACAAAGAAGAGATCTAGAGTATATGCATTCAGATACTTTTTCTCAATATGAAATCTTCGAGCCCTTTGCAGATTGGGAAATCAAGAACGGTTACTGCAAGAAGAAACAGGTTGACAGACAATCTCAATGTGTAGAAAGAACTCTACAGTATATTAAAATCTTTTCTACACCATGGGATTTTAATAGCCCAGAAATAAGGAATGCTATTGAGCCAAACCCCTTTTCACAGGTTTTTGCAAATTAGTTTTCAGAAAGTTTTGCATCTGCAGAAAATGAGGTTGAAGTAAATAGAGTTTTGGGCTGGTTAAAAGAATTTCCATGCAAAAATTGGCTGAAAAAAATTCATATTATCAAAAAATTAACCGAATCGCAAGGGAAGTATCCTGTATTAAAACTTTCTGTGAATCAAAAGGCACTAATCACAGTTAGAGTAAGTTCAGGAAATTGGACTACGGATACTATATGTCTGATTAGTCTTTTATTATCAACTAGGGAATGCACAACATTAATTTTGAGTTTGGATGGCAAGAAAAGGAAGGTGTTAGTGATCACTGCAAAATATGGGTACAACACACCATCGAAACAGCTACTAATATGTTTCAGATTTTTAAATGGGAATTATTGGATGGGATAGAACTACTAGTGCTACAAATGCCAACTTTCTCAAAGGCACATAAATATTATTTCTTAGATATTGATATACATCCTACATCTAAAGAAAGATGACCCATTTAAGTTACCCTACCAAATCCATCATCCTTACAAAAATCGAATAAAGTTGGAAGTAGGACAGTCCTCTAAAGCAACCACATCATCTACAACAACAACATCTTCAAAAGGAAAGGAAATTTTGTATTTAGATGTGTACCAAGATGCTCAGGACCCCATTGAGCCAGACTATGAAGAAAAATATCTAAATATAATGGAGGAGGCATATCTGCGAGAGAATCCCTCTTCTGACAAGTTTGATGATTATGATTCAGACTACAGCCCTAAGGGACCATGGTGACAGTCCTTAGATTCCTTGTAAATAGTTGAAAGTTTGAATTATTGTACTGGAATATTGAGTAGACACCGTCGAACTATGAAAATGCCGCTAGGACCCTCAATTATTTCACTTTGAATTATTTTCCATAGTGTGCTTTTGAATTATTGTACTAAAATATTGAGTAGACATGGTCAGACTATGAAAATGCTGACATGAGCCTCAATTATTTCACTCTGCATCATGTAAAAAAAAGAAAGTATAAAATAAGAAATCGGCAGAAGAGAAAGCATGTGTTGTTGAACTGAGTGCTGAGAAACTCTGAGATTTCTTGTTTTCAGATTATAATGCTCTATAAATTTCCCTTTTGAGTTAATAAAAGCTTCGCGCACCTTTTACTCTAAATTTAGTTGTTCTCTTGATATCTTCTTCTAATTATCATTAATGCTGCAACATAGGCGTTAGTAAAACTGCTGAGAGAAGTCCTTGAGGAGAGGACAAGGTGCAGAAGACACGCATAGCAAGTGCTAGAAGATACTCTCACTTGATATCTTCTTCTAAGTATCAGTAAGGCTACAATAGAGGCATTAGTAAAACTACTGAGAGAAGTCCCTGAGGAGAGGACAAGGTGCAAAAGACGCGCGTAGCAAGTGCTAGAAGATACCGTCTCAAGGAACTACTTTTTTAGAGGTTGGTTTTCTCATCTTAGTAAATTTGATTGAAGAAGCAGACATACATAAGACAAAATTCACATGCCCTGCAGGATTTTTCCAATGGAGAGTTGTTCCATTTGGGTTAAAAAATGCTCCTGCTTTCATACAGAAAAGAATGGATTTTATATTTGGTAAGTATGATTTTATCATAACTTACATTGATGATATCTTAATCCATAGTCCAGATTTACAAACACATTCAGCTCATTTAGAAATATTTTTTCAAGAAGTGCACGCTCATGGTATTTTCCTCTCAGAAAAGAAAATGGTCTTATTCCAAAATGATATTGATTTCCTTGGAATTCATGTAATCGATGGACATATACAGATGCAACCACATGTGCTAACAAAGCTTGTTGAGTTCCCTGATGAACTCAAAGATACCAAAATGATTTAGATATTTTTGGGTGTTTTGAATATATCCATAAATACATTCCCAGGCTATCTGAAAAACTGCTCCTATTCAAAAGAATTTAAAATCAGGTTGGTCTAGACAAGCCACTACTGCTGTCAAAAATCTCAAAGAAGAATGTAATTCCTTGCCAAAATTACAACCTCCAGGAGAAGGACTGCTAATTTTACAAACAGATGCCTCAGATGATTTTTGGGCCGCTGTTCTTTTCGAAAGAAAGGAGGAAAACAAAGAAGAAGAATTATGCACCTATGCATCAGGAGAATTCCTCCCCAATCAGAAAAATTATTTTGCTGCTGAAAAAGAAACTCTCGCAATATTTAATGGCATTCAAAAATTTGAATTGTATCTTGCGCCAAGAAACTTCTTGATTAGGACTGACTCAATGAATTTTAAATATTTCTTATCAGCAAAATTATCAAGATAGATGGCAAGAGGAAGATTATTATCATGGAAAATTTGGTTCCAGCAATATGATTTTGATGTAGAATGGATTCCTGGAAATTCTAACTATATTACCGATGCTCTTACCAGGGAAATGAATAAAGCTCATAGAATTGGCCGTAGCCGGACAGAAGTCAGAGGAAGTATTTTTGATATTCCAGATTAGCCCGACAATCTTGTTACTTTGGCAAAAGGGTTCAAAATTCTCGAGAAGCATGTGGAGGATCTTTGTCTAGAAATAATAAAGGTAGTTGGACTCAGGCTTCGAAGAAACCAGTGGATTCAGAAATGTCAAGCCTGGCAATCAAAGAACATCGACACACTTCTTGGATTGGATCCTGAATTGGTAAAAGTATACTCTTTACCAAATATGAAAATCAAATTATATTTCAGGACACTTGATGATTTATGGTCCATACAGTATTCTCAGTCTATGATTTGGGTCTTGCAAATTTTAAATTATTATCAAATGATTGGTTGTATTGATTTTGCACTTGAAATCTTTACAAGTGCTAAGATGTCAGACCTTGATGATGTTAACATCAAGACAGAAGTTGGCCAGTTCTTACAGACCTTAATAATTCTAGATTTGTTCGAGGAAATGGATGCATCATATCTACAAATAAGAGATCTAGAGTATATGCATTCAGATACTTTTTCTCAATATGAAATCTTCGAGCGCTTTGCAGATTGGGAAATCATGAACGGTTACTGCAAGAAGAAACAGGTTGACAGACAATCTCAATGTGTAGAAAGAACTCTACAGTATATTAAAATCTTTTCTACACCATGGGATTTTAATAGCCCAGAAATAAGGAATGCTATTGAGCCAAACCCATTTTCACAAGTTTTTGCAAATCAATTTTCAGAAAGTTCTGCATTTGCAGAAAATGAGGTTGAAGTAAATCGAGTTTTGGGTTGGTTAAAATAATTTCCCGTGCAAAAATTGGCTGAAAAAATTCATATTATAAAAAAAATTGACCGAATCGCAAGGGAAGTATCCTGTTTTAAAGTTTTATGTGAATCAAAAGGCACTAATCACAGTTGGAGTAAGTTCAGGAAATTGGACTGCAGATACTATATGTCTAATTAGTCTTTTATTATCAACCAGGGTATGCACAACATTTAATTTTGAGTTTGGATGGCAAGAAAAGGAAGGTGTTAGTGATCACTGCAAAATCTGGGTACAACACACCATCGAAATAGCTACTAATATGTTCCAGATTTTTAAATGGGAATTATTGGATGGGATAGAACTACCAGTGCTACAAATGCCAGCTTTCTCAAAGGCACATAAAGATTATTTCTTAGATATTGATATAAATCCTACATCTTACATCAATAGATGGAGAAAGAAAGATGACCCATTCCAGTTACCCTACCAAAGCCATCATCCCTACAAAGATCGAATAAATTTGGAAGTAGGGTAGTCCTCTAAAGCAACCACAGCATCTACAACAACAACGTCTTCAAAAGGAAAGGACATTTTGTATTTAGATGTGTACCAAGATGCTCAAGATCCCATCGAGCCGGAATATGAAGAAAAATATCTAAAGATAATGGAGGAGGCATATCTGCGAGAGAATCCATCTTCTGACGAGTTTGATGATTATGACTCAGAACGCAGCCTTAAGGGACCATGGTGATAGTCCTTAGATTCCTAGTAAATAGTTGAAAGTTTGAATTATTGTACTGGAATATTGAGTAGACACCATCGGACTATGAAAATGCCGACAGGACCCTCAATTATTTCACTTTAAATTATTGTCAATAGTGTGCTTTTGAATTATTGTACTGAAATATTGAGTAGACACCGTCGAACTGTGAAAATGCCGACAGGACCCTCAATTATTTCACTTTGTGTCATGTCAAAAAAAAAAGTATAAATAAGAAATCGGTAGAAGAGAAAGCACGTGTTGTTGAATTGAGTGTTGAGAAACTCTGAGATTTCTTATTTTTAGATTGTAATGCTCTATAAATTTCCCTTTTGAGTTAATAAAAGCTTCACACACCTTTTACTCTAAATTTAGTTGTTCGCTTGATATCTTCTTCTAAGTATCAGTAAGGCTGCAATAGAGGCGTTAGTAAAACTGCTGAGAGAAGTCCCTGAGGAGAGGACAAGGTGCAGAAGATGCACACAACGAGTGCTAGAAGATATCGTCTCAAGGAACTAGTTTTTTAGAGGTTGGTTTTCTCGTCTCGATCTTACCAAACCCTGCAAATCATTCACGCTATTGGAATGAATAGTGAGAACTAAATGTTGAATGTTGCTAAAATACCATGCCACCAATGGCTTCCCGCATACAATCGTCGAACCCTGCATACTCTTCATGTCCACAAACAATAATGCAAGTAATCCAAAAAAAAACCACTAGAAGACATCTACATTTTACTTTTATTTTCTAATTGTGAATACTTTTTTCAATACTAAATTGAATCAATCTATGCAAGTATTATTTTGATATTTTAGGAATTTAAAATATAAGATCTTTGATATTAGACTAAGGCATTTACATTTTCAACGTTAACAATTTTCTTAATTATAGATGTTTCAAAAACAAAAACGACTTTGTTTTAGTAGTATATTCACCATTAATGGTAAGAGATTTAAGATTATTCAAGTTCTTTTCACTTAATAAATGGAGTTAATTAATGAAAATAACATTGCATTCAAAGGCTTTGCAAGGTTTTCCATATAGTTTAGTTTGTTTATGTAAGAAATTTCCAAAACAAGAGTGCTTAACACATTATATTGAAACATATAATTATTTTCAACATTTTACATTTTTTTAGTGTTATTTTACCAACCATGGTGGTTGCATTTCTAATGTTGAATTTTTGAAAATTGTATGTAATGAAGCATTCAAAGCAATGACTTATACAACAAATTCATAAAATTTTAATACAAATTCCATAAGTATATTGACAAACATTGCATTCAATACTCCATTTGTTATCATTTCTTATTTTTAAATTATAAATTTTGGATTTAAATTTCAAGGGGAAGTTAAGGTGGGACATATGCACAAGGAACACTACAAGATGATAAAAAAAGTCTTTTTGTTGCAAAATAGATGCATGGAAACGAACAACTATTCTAGACTTCAGCCATACCCAGATCATAACATTTACAGGATAAAATACGTGTTAGCATTTATATCTAGCCCAGTAATTATCAGATCATACAATGATAAGTCATTTCAGGTCTGTACATGGTAGTTTTTCAAGAGAGACCCTACAACAGAATGGAATGGCCTGAACGGCATGGCTTGAGATTGGGGTTGAGGGTACGGGGTTCTGCAGGCCAGCATCGGTCCTGCAGCTGCCCCTGACATGCCTCGATACCTGAGCCACTGGCCAGCTTTCGCCATTACATTTTTACACCACTCGCGCTGGGGGGATTTTTACTTTTCTCCCTGTCGTTTTCACTGCTAGGGCTCTGTTTATAAAGAGAATAGATGAGCACAGGCTTGCTCCCACACCCTCTTTGTTGGTTACCCATCTACTAGACCCGTATAGGGTTTGCCTCTATATTTCTCGCTCAAGGCTGGTCCCATTCCTCCATCGTTGTTGGTGCCGGTTTCCGACGGCTAGTTGGTTTCGAGGTGGTTAACCTTTCTTAGCAGCTGTCGTAATGGACATAGATGAGGTGGATTATTCAGACTCTCTGCTGGTGGAAGGATCCATCTGGCGCTCCACGTTTGCGGCCTCTAGAGGATTGTACAATGAAGGCCTGTCTGCCAGTTTCGACGATTTCCCACAGCCTTCGGGCCCTGTTCTCTCTGTTTCAGCTGATCCGGATGAACCCTCCTCCTAGACACCCTTCGTTGTGCCTTTCCCGGCTACCCTAGGGTTTCTCTCGGACTTCCTTCACTCCTCTCTGAATCATGCGGGTCCTTCGGAGCCATCAGGTCTCCCATTTGCACCGCTGTCCGGCGCCTTACCTGAAGTCCCCCTTCGACAGCTCCCCTCCCGTCCTTAGCTCCTCCCATTCCCTCCGGAAGCTTTTCCTCTGTCCCCCCCCTCCCTGAAGCTATCCCCGATCTCCCCCTAAACCCTAAGCGCATGTCCTCCCGACCCTCGAAGAAACAAAGGTGCTTCAAGTCAAGGCCCGCAAACATTATTCTCCGGCTCGAAGAAGATATTCAATGGGGGGATGTGATGGATTACGCGGACAGAGTCTTGGTGGGACGTATCAGAAGCAGGAATTATTCCATGGACAAATTGAAATCTTGGGCTACGGAGATATGGGGACAGCATTTGGCAGACATCCCTTTCATCCAGACCTTCGTTCATGGATGGTTTGCACTGTGGTTTGCTAGGGTCGACCACACAAGTTGGATTCTCTCTTCATTTTGGCATTTTGAAAAAGCACCAATACTCCTTAAGAGGTGGACACCACTCTTCGACCTGGAGATTGAACAAATCGGGGTCGGGCCGGTGTGGATCAGGCTCCCGGGGCTACCCCTTTAGTACTAGTCTGAGGACATGTTCCGGAAAATTGCCAACTCTCTGGGCACGTTCATGGAGTTTGATAAGTCTTACCAAACCACTGGAATGATGGCCTATGCAAGGATCCTTATGCACTTACACACCAGAGGTGGTCTATAGGAAAATATCATCATCCAATGGAGATAATTTTTGAGGAAACAATTGCTAGATTATGAAGGCATCCCCTACTGATGCAGGAGGCGTCATCAGGTGGGTCATCTCTACTAAGGTTGTCCCCTCCTCAAGAAGCATAAGCAGGATCTCCAAGAGCAGGATCAAGACCCGGTGAACGAGCAACCCCCTCCTCGGGTAGCAGTAACTCAGATGGCGGAGTAGAACAAAACTTCGGATACAGTGGAGGCGTCACTTGTACCTGCTTTGAAGAAAAGAGGCAAGAACCCTATCAGGCCTCCCTCGCCTCCTCTGACACGCTCCAAGGCATAAAAAGGCGATGCCTTCTCCTCGAGTATGTCTCTAACTTCTGATGCCTCTGTTTCACATCTTTCTAAATATTTATTATCGCTCTCCTCCCAGTTGCCTCCTCTAATTTTGATCCCCTCCCCCCCCTCCCTGCTCTCCCCCGACCCTGCTTCTGAATCCCGGCTCCCCCCCCTCCCCTATCGGACAGGACATTCCTACATGTCCTGCTCCCTCCCGATGTCGTCGCCCATATACACCTCATGCTCTCTCTCTTCTACCCTGATCTCCTCCCTCCCGCCTCCCTCCCCCTCAGTAAATTCGACTCCGAGGTATACTACCCACTCCATAGCCAAGCAGAGAGAGTTGGATGCCATAGGGCTGGATGTAGTTCCTTCCTTTCTCTCCCCCAGACCTAGAAGAGGTAGACCATCTAGCCTTAACAAGGCAAAAGAAAAAATAGGCGATGAGGTGGTCCAGGATAAGTAGCAAACCATAGAAAGGGTACTTAGAGCAAAGGACACCCTTCCCCCCCTCCTCCATGAAGCTTCTATCTTTCAACTGCAGAGGGTTAGCTAGCCCTGAGAAAAAATTAGCCATGAAGCGACTTCTCTTATCTAAACCAGTTGATGTGATCCTTTTACAAGAAACCCTAAGCAAGGAAGAATCGACCACCCCCCTTCTGAACTCATGGCTGCCGGGTTGGACTTTCCACACTCTAGATGTCTCGGGTTGTTCTGGGGGGTTACAGTAGGGTTTAAGAAAATATCCATTGTACTGAAGACCATCTGCGGTGGTGGGGGTTTGTTGGGTGCGGATATCTACTCCAAGGATCTGGAGGATGAGATAAGGATCATCAATGTCTACGGTCCCTGCCACAACAGGGAGTCCTTCTGGTGAAGGCTCCTTAGCTATTCTCTCCTCCAAGTTGATAATATGATCCTAGGCGGGGACTTGAACTTCTCTATGGGCTACATGGAATCATGGGGCCACATGGCAAAGATAGACCCGCTATCTAATTTCTTCGAGCAACTGTTAGAGGATCGCCATTGGATTGATATCCCTTCTGCCAAGATCTAGCACACCTGGAGAAACAACCGTACTGGTAGCCAAAGCCTGGCCAGGAGATTGGACCGATTCATTATTAAGGAGGCTTTCCACATCAATCACTCCCGGTCCAGGAAATGGGTAGGCAGTGAGGGAATCGCGGACCATTGGCCTATCTACCTAGAAGTGGGTGATCGATCCCACAAGATCTCAGCCCCCTTCAAATTCAATTCTACCTGGCTTCGGGACCCCTCCTACATCAAGATTATCTCAGACTTCTGGAAATCCCATCCAATCTCCGAGGAGGAGGACCCAGCAAAAGGATTTGTCAATAATCTCAAAGAAATCAAGGGCTTATCCAGAGATTGGGTGCACAAGAAAAGGGAACAGGAAGACTTAATCTTAATCCAAGCAGAGTAGGCCATTGCAGAACTTAAAGATCAATTGAAGGGTACTTTCATCTCTATGGAACAAAAAGAACATTATGAACACCTAACCAAGCAAAGGATTCAAGTCCTCAAGGACAGAGAAGCAAGTTGGCGCCTAAGAAGCCGAGTGATCTGGCTCAAGGAGGGAGATGAAAACACAAAGTTCTATCACCGCTTTGCTAGTGGGCGGAAAGCCATCAACACCATCTGGGAGCTTCAAAATGATTAGGGGCATCATGTCAGTACCTCCAGAGAGATCGCTTCTTTAGCCACCTTACACTTCAAGAACATATACGCGGCCCCGAGGGAAGCCAATATGCTAGAAATCATGCGTGTGGCTGAGCTTTTCCCCAGGTTTGTGGATACAGAGGAAGGGGAGGAATTAATCAAGGAGGTAACACTGGGGGAGCTAGAGGATACCATCCAAGGCTTCCAAAGAGAGAAGAGCCCGGGACCTAATGGCTGGTCCATAGAACTATACCTTGCTTTCTTTGAAATTTTGGGTCTGGATCTACTTAAGGTGGTGGAGCATTGCCACCTTTCCGGAAAAATGTCCCCAGCTATCAAATCCACGTTCATTGCTCTCATCCCCAAATCTGACAAGCCTGCCTCTTTTAATGACTTTCGACCCATCTCGTTGTGCAACTTCCTTTACAAGATCATAGCTAAAATCCTACCCAACAGACTCAAGCCCATTCTCTCGGCTCACATCTCCCCTGAACAGTTCGCTTTCCTTCAGCACCGCCAGATACATGAAATTGTCGGAACAGCCCAAGAACTCCTCCACTTAGTGCACTGTAAGAACCTAAAAGGGATGATCACAAAGGTGGATTTGTCCAAGGATTTTGATAGGGCAAACTTGCTTTATATCCGCCTGCTGCTTACACATCTAGGCTTCCCTTACATGTATATCAAATGGATTATGAGTTGTATGCCCCCTCTCACCCCTGTTATTCCTTCTTATCATGGAGGGACTCAGCAAATTGATAGGGGCTGAACACAGAAGGGGCAAGATAGTGGGGATAAAAACCATGGACAATTGCTTCCTTACCCATCTATTGTTTTTGGATGTCGTGCTCATCTTCTTGAATGGCAGCATCAGAGACACCACAACTTTACAGTATGTTTTTGATCTTTTCCAGAAGGCAACAGGCATGATCATTAACGTTCACAAGTCCACACTGATTGTAGTAGGTTGTTCTCAACTCGAAGTACAATTCACTCTCCACCGCTTCCCTTTTACCTCACAACCTCTGGAGGACGGGCTGAAATATTTAGGGTTCCGGCAGAAACCTTCGGGCTACAAAATTGTAGACTAGACTTGGCTCATCTCTAAGGTGGAAAAGAGATTGAAAACTTGGTTCAACACATACCTCTCTCGAGCAGGCAGGCTCACCCTCATAAAACTTGTGCTGGAAGTGACACCGGTATACTGGATGACTTTGGCCTGGATCCCAAGGGGAATTCTAGCTAGGCTACAAAAAATATGCAGCAGGTTCCTTTGGAAAGGCAACAAGCAGGGGAGTCTCTTCACCTGGGTAAAATGGGACAATATTGTTAGGCCCAAGAGATGGGGGGGTTGGGGCATAAAAAGGTTGGACCTCTTTGCCAAAGCATTGGCAGCAAAATTGGGATGGAAACTTATTACCTCACATAGCCTTTGGATGAAAGTAGCTTATGCTAAGTACATCTCCCCTGAAAATACTATGGACTAGATTCAGAGGGATCATAGGGCTAGCAGTAGCCTATCCATTATCTGGAAAGCGATGCTAACCTCCCTCCCCCTTATATGGGAAGGATTAACTTGGCAGATTCATGAGGGGAATGCAGTCCGTATAGTTGTGGATCCCTAGATTAGATGTGGGAACGCCCACAGGCTCCCAGCAGAGGTAATAGAACTTCTAGAGGATCAAGGACATTCTCAACTATGCCATATAGCAGATCAGGCAAATACCACTCTTTTCCAGCAAGCCTAGAAGTCGGCCCAAGATCTCCACCTCCCAGGCCATTGGCATCAAGCTTGGGAGGGTTTCACTGAGGCTCTCACACAAGCTCATATCAGGATAACGGAAGGAGAGGATGAAATTGTGTGGGTATACGCAAAAAATGGGAGATAATCACCCAAGGAACGGTATCTAAAACTCATGGAGATTGTCAAACCAGAGAATGTACAACCATGGTGGAAAGCCTTATGGAAGCTAAAAGCATCCCCCAGAATGCGATTGCTTATGTGGACCATCCTTTTCAACAAAATCCCCACCAGCTCAAACTTGATGAAACGATCCTTCCATGGTCCTTTTTGGTGTCACCTATGCAGGAGCAATGAGGAAGGTACAAAACACTTATTCCTACACCTCCCTATTATCTATGAGCAATGGAACTTTATTCTAGCCCCCTTCCCTTCCCTCCAGCGTTGGAAAGGGAGATCTATCATGGAGGCCTGGCTGGACTGGCTAGAGAGGCACAAGGGTAGAGATAGAAATCTGCCCCTTCTGATGTGCTGGGATTTTTGGATGGTAAGGAACCGGGCCATTTTTGACCATAAGGACCCCCCATGGCTTTCCATCAGATCACATATCCTCGCAGACTTTGACTCATTGCCCAAAGACACCTCTCAGACTCCCTCCAGGACCATCCAACTTGAACTCATAGATAAAACTCATCCTTGGGCCTACTTTGATGGCTCATCCCAAGAAGAGGGTTGTTTGGTTGGGGGGGGGGCATTCTCTACTTGAGGGAAGCCCACTATTTCAAGATCCAAATGAACCTGGGAAGAGGCACAAACAACTTCGCTAAGCTAACTATGGCCAAACATCTCATCCACTTTGCTCTAGAGAAACACTGCTCACATCTCCAACTGTTTAGGGATTCCAAACTTGTTTGCAACTGGCTCAATAGAACCTCTCATTGCTCTGCTTTTACCTTGAGACATATATTAGATGAGGCTCACAGGCTTACAGCATCTTTTGATAACTTTTTCTGTCATCACATTTACAGGGAGCGCAACACAGGGGTAGACTACCTATCAAATGAGGCAGCGTGTAGGCAGGAAGAGAACTGGCTGATTTAGGAAGAAGTTGATGGAACTTTCCATCAATATTACCACAGGCCGTTCATAGATCTACATTTACATCAGGAGACATAATCACACTATCATTCCTTATATACTCCTACTTATCTTTTTGGCTTCTTACTATTTTCGTTAGCTGCAGTTTATAGTTTCAGTACTTATGGTGTTACAAGCCCTTTTAGAGAATTTTTGACAGTCATATAGCATGGAATGTTTCAGTGACTTTATTTTGTTGAGACCTGCATGCCCTCCCTACATGGAGATTACAGGATTTTTTGGTACAATTTCCTACCTTGTCAGTTATAGTAGTTCTGAGACTTTCATGACCTCCCTCTACAGAGACTGATGCAAAACTTTTATGTTTGTTGCTGTTACAACATCTGCTTTTTTTTTCTTGGGAGGCCACCAGCCTCAATATGCATATGCTATGGCATCTACAGAATGTAATTTCTCAATGTTAATAGAAATTATGAATTTTCCATGGGAAAAAGAAAGATGCATGGAAACATAGATTTAATATTAGTAAAATAGTATGTATCTTCTTTCAAACACATATAAGCTCAATACTCCTTTATGGTTGTGGATTATGGCCTAAGTATATCAAGACCATATTAACATTCTCAAGTGAGTCCAAAAGCACTTGATAACAACTAAATAAGAATAAAAAACAACACCTCCTATGAGATACTCTTATTTGAAACAACACTATCCCAAGTGAATTCAACATGTTGAAAAAATGATTTTATGAAAAAAAATGTTAACCATGGAGAACAACAAGATTCCAATGAGATCCAAGAACATGATCTAATAGGAGGAAGATATTATGGCATTAACAATGTAGAGAATGCTTTGAAGAGTGGGATATAGAAGAAGAAGCATGTTCAACAAAGAAGAGGTGTTGAAATCATGTACACAAATGGAAAATGTATAGAAATGACATGATACAACAAAATTATTGCATAGAAAACTTCAAGGAGTTGTGAGAGGAAAGGTTATGTTGAATATGTAGAAATTGGAAGGTATAAAATAAACATACCTTTCTTCTACACCATACAAAATATTCAAAAATTATTGAAATATGAAAATACATAATAAGCATTAAAAATCAACATTTCAAGAAGATCTAGTGAAGGTGCAATAAGGCTAGTTGAAATAGTTTCCATACAAACAACTATCTAGTCATGAAGATAGTTCCCATATAAACAATTGTTAACACACAAACTTTCAATCACAAAAAGACTTCACCTAAAGAGAAGTTCAATTTCTACAAGTATGGAGACATTTCTTCTAATAAATTTACACCATTGCAATCATATAAACAAATTATTAAACCTTGAATTTTCCAAAGTTGACTTTAGAAATTATATACATGAAACCCTGAAAAGGGATGATAAAGTGAAAAGAAAAAGAATGATGGAATGATCCATGTGCATACATATGCATGTGGATGAGTGAGGTAGGGACAAGGATATTCTTAGTTGTAGAGTATTTGTTGTGGAGAAAGACCAAGTCATTCTCATAGGTACATTGGATGGAATAGAAAGAATCGTGGAGTCTATGCATATGGACACCAAATATATAGCACTAACCAAATTTCCACTAAGCTAGAGGCAATCAATATTGGCCTTGATGAACATTTCAATCCCATAATTCTTGCTCTCCATAGGTCTTTGAGACTATAGCTAAGCATCTTAAGGAACAAATTGTGGTGTAGATTGACTGATTTGATGAATTTAGTGAGAATGGATGAACATTTAATTGTAGCAATTGACTTAAGTTGTAAATAGTACTTTCTATATAATGATGTTGATAACATTTGGTAATGAAAATTTGCAGTTAGACAAAAAAAATCATAATTTTGCAAATTTCTATGTTATAGACAAAATTCTTAACTTCCGTTTTCCATTGGACGATTCAATATTGCAATTTGTGGAAACTAATCCTTTGATTCCAAAACCTATGTTGAAATTATAATGAAAATGTACTAGAAAATGAAAACCAAGAACCTTGGCATTGAAGAGAAAAGACATACTAACAATACCCAATACTTATCTAAGTTATCACCCCTAAAAAATGACCATCAAAATGAGAATGCAAATGGATTTCACCAAAGCGAGGAGAAAATAATTTATCCTAACTACCATTATAATGAATGACATTGCAAGTTTATGCTACTTGATGCATTCTTGTTCTTTGTTTCATTTCCTTCTATTGAAAAATGAAGAGCATCATATTTAGTAAGTATGATCACCATCTCCAACTTTGAAAAATATGGCATGAGAAATTTGCATGATAGTTTTGAAACTTTGGTTATCAAGGAAAAGGTTGGAATTTTGTATCTATCAATTACCATTAACTTGGAACATAGTAAATGTTGAAAGGGGTAACATCTATTGAGATGGATAGTGGAAACAGTTATGGAAAGGATGCATGTTGAGGAAATGGATCTCTCTACATTTGATAAATTCGAAGTGAAAATCTCACATAATGTGAAGACTACATCAATTTGTAACACATCTTCCCTACACTACATTGTAACAATGTAACTCATGACATGTCATCCTCATACTATGTGGTAGCACTTAATTATCACAAATTTCTATATATTGAATTTTAGAATGTGCCTCTTAATGCAACTAATTATTATTATAGAGTATGTCTCAATATACTTGTAAACAAAAAATAATGAAAAAAAAAACTATATTTTTTATAAAATTAACACAGAATCCTTTGTTTTGAGCTAGCAAGTAAATCACTGCTATGCAAAAATAAATAAAATAGAATATTGCAAACTCCACACTATACGTAAATATATATAACAAATTCACTCCATGTAAATACTACTTGAATTTACGGCAATTATATGCAAATTAGCAAAATAGAATTGGTAAATTATTATATGAGAAAAAAGTAAATTGAATTATGATGAACTCCATACGAATACTAAATGACAAACTCCATACAAATACAAACTATAGGTTTCTCAGAATAACAGTTGAATTCAAGACATCATGATATCAAAAATGAATTCATTTTCATAAATATGTGATACATTGTTTAATTGCTCCACCTGAGATTTGAACTCAGGACCTCCAGCTTAAACGGGTGCTTTGTTCAACATAGACATGGGTGCTCACTCTCCGGACTAGGATGTAAAACTTAATAATCAGAGGCAAATATAACTTCATAGCCATAGCTAAATTAAAAAAAAAACACACACACATTAAATTTAAAAAACAGAAGTATCACCTCAATTGAATACGACCTTGAATCCTCTGAATGTTAGAAGGGGCTATCCATAGCTCCATTAACCTTATTGTAAATGTAGAAACTCTTTTCATAATGATTTTTCAAAAATAAACATTTAATGTCCATTTAATGTAAAGCAAGGTACCATGTATATCTTGTTTATTCTTAGTTATGAACCTCTCATTTACCAACCTACATTAATTTCATCCTCCAGGCTTTATAACAAGTAAGTTTAATAATTTTCATGCCCTCCTTTGCCTCATATGTCAAGAAAATGATCAAATACGTATTCTTCTAGGGTTTGTTAGCCTCCTGCTCATAGCAGGTATTCACCTTTCGTGATCGACATATTTAGAGGTCAAATATGTCATGCTTTGCTTGCAGCAATGTTCCATATTTGAAATTTGCTATTGTAGCAAATAGAGCACAAAATCCTCAGGCACGAAAGTCATTGCATGTATTCTTGAGGACCATGGACCAGGCACTATTAAACATTTCTCAAGCATGTCCTCTTACATCACCTCAAGGACACCACTGTGCACCATCCAAAGTCATATGAGCATTTGTCTACTATTTCTACTTTGCCAAAAGAGGCCTGCTAGTATTGATAATTCAGATTTAGTTGTGGCTGTCAAGTGTGTTTCCTTTGGGTGCATGTGTTTCCTCTTAAATTCTATGCTCCAGCAGTTTTGCCACTTCTTTTTGTCTGACAGCAACAGCAGAAGCTAGTCACCTAGAACCATTCAGGCCTAGCTTTGAGAAATCAATTAAAGGTGTAATATTAGCCGATGGATTAAATACCTTTCTAGCAGCACTGGGAACAATGACACCTGTAACTACATATGCCCAGAACAATGGATTTATCTCTATTTCTTGATGTGCATCACACCGAGCAGGATTTGCATGTTGTATATGGCTGTTGGTATTGGGAATCTTCTCCAAGTTTGTAGCAATTATTCTCTCAATACCAAACTGTGTTTTGGGTGGGATGACAACCTTTCTTTTTACAAGTGTGGTGGTCTCAGGGATCCATGTTCTGAACCTTAAGGAAGGATTGACAAGAAGGAATAGATTCATAGTAATAATTGCTTTAGGCATTGGCCTTGGTGTGAATTTGGTACCATCATGGGTGAATATATCTGGCCAGTCCAACTATCCCTTTCAAGGCAATCTGTGGCCTGTGAATCCTAGATGGAGTCCTAGCTACAGAGGTTTTCGAGATGCCATTATTTTGATTTTTGAAGAGAATGGCTGCAGTCGAACAGATGGACATAGGGTGGCAGATTCAACTTATGCTACACAAAGTTCAGCAAAAGAGTGCTTCTCTTTTACATCAGAAAGTTCAATGAAGAAGGTTAGAAACCAAAGAGGCAGTATGAGGCCCGTAGAATATCTGCAAGACGGAAAAAGGACATCCGAATTTACTACCCTGAAAGAGACCATCCAGAATCTGTTGAAATTTGTCTCTCTGACATGGAATGCCTGGCTCCCTTACAATTTTTGTCTTCAGCAATTATGAACTTCTACATACAGTACCTCCAAAGATCTGAATTTCTACGCACTGAGCACAAGAATGACTATCACTTCTTTAACACGGAAGCTTTAGATTCTAAGTGTAAGCAAGAAGATGGGAATTCCTTTGCAAAGCTTCGGAGATGGTTTAAAGGAGTAAACATATTTGAGAAAGCGTATATCTTTTTGCCAATTCATGCTTGTCAGCATTGGAGTTTGGCAATTATCAGTATTCCTGCCAGAGAATATGAAGTTGGTCCCATTATTCTTCTTCATTTGGACTCATTGGGTTTGCATACTAGTCGGACCATCTTTGAAAATATTTGGAGGTACTTGAAAGCTGAATGGGAACATTTAAATCAGGCCGATGTCCCTGTACAAGTTCCAATTGCAGAGAAAATATGGAAAGATTTGCCACGCAATATTCAAGAGAAGAAAATTCAGGTACCTCAGCAAGAAAATGATTACGATTGTGGTTTGTTTGTTCTTTTCTTCATGGAACGTTTCATTGAAGAAGCCCGGCCAAGACTAAGAAAGACAAATTTGGATAGGTTTGGTAGAAAGTGGTTCCAACCTGCTGAAGCTTCACGTTTAAGAGATTCAATAGAATCTTGCTTGAGAAGCATTTCAAAGAAGCAGAAAAAAGCATTCAGGATACTATGGATAATGGTTCACTTCCAGTAGTTCGAGGACCTGGAGTGAAAGTAAAGTTTATTGAGGATATGGTACAGGATGTTCCTATCAATTCCTTTAAAATCCGTTTTGAAGAAGCACCTTCACCATCAAAGTCAAAACAGGGACTCCTTATAGCAAATTGGGAAAGCTACAGAGAGACAGAGATTCACAATCCAAACATGTTGTTCCAAAACCACCAGCTGTTATGAAAAAGCCTGCAGGTATTAATGATGAGCTTACAAAATCGTTTGAATTAGGTATTATTATTATGCGAAGGAAAACTCTCTCTCTACTCGCTCCTTTGTTATTATCTCAACATTGTTCGCTTGTTTTTCTATCGAGGAAAATTGCAAGGCGAGATTTGTGTAGCTGCGTTTTACTCTATTACAGACGATCGTCTGAGGCTCCAAACTCACGCGTTGCTAAAGCAAGTGCTTTCTTCAATGAAGGGAGCTAAAGCAAAAAACGAAGCGTCTAGCACGCTGAAGAAAATTGAAGACAAGCCTATTGGAAAGCGAAAAGCTGCAACCAAGGAAGTGAAGCCAACTAGTAAGAAGGAGAAAAAAGGGGGCAAGGCTGCCAAAGAGACCTGCGAGTGCCTTCTTCGTATATATGGAAGAGTTTAGGAAAACCTACAAGGAAAAAAATCCTAATGTCAAATCCGTATCAGTTGTTGGAAAAGCTGGAGGTGACAAATGGAAGTCAATCTCAGAAGCCGATAAGGCTCCATTTGTTGCCAAGGCTGCAAAAAGGAAAACAGAGTATGAAAAGAACATGGCAGCATATAACAACAAACAAACCAGCACTGCAAGTGACAGTGCTGAAGAGTCAGATAAGTCCATGTCCGAGGTAAATGACGAGGACGATGATGAAAGTGAGAGAGCTCTCGTCAATGCTCATGTTGATAACAAGAAAGTTGTGCTTGGTGCGCTTACATATGGGAAATGCGACCAGTTTTAGTTGGATATTATGTTTTCTAAACCATTCAAGCTTTCACACAGTTGCACCACAGGAAGCGTCTTCTTCATTGGTTATACCACAGTTGTAGAAGAAACAGATGGTGGAATGGAAGGATATGATGACTCAGACTCTGATTCTGATGATGATCGACAAGCTCAGGCTCTGATGCATCGTGTTAAGGAAAATGACCAAAGAGAAGCGAGGCTTGCCAAGCCCGAGTTAATGAAAGATGGTGCAAAACAAGTGAAGCCTGAACCTGTGATAATTGATAAAGCAGCGGATACACTCTACGGAGGCAACAATTTGATCGCTTTTCCATTGAGATATTGCGTTTGGCACATTCTGCTCTGGCTTCAGATTGGGAAAAATGGTTAGCGCACAGTAAATTGAAAACTGAAGGGACAACCACCGCCACAATCCAAAAGGCGAAGATTATTTTATGGAACCTCCTAAAAAATATCGACAAAGGATTCCTGGGCAGTTATTACAGAGTTATGACCAAATAGCCAGCGCATCACAAGAAATGACCCATACTTAAACTCCATTTTAATACTGCTGCCTCCAGCGCCGCTTAGATAGATATTTTCTTGCATTTATTTCAGTACAGAATAGGGTAGAAGCTGTGACTCCATCAGATCGATCTGAGATCTGCTTGTAATAGATATTTTGCCTATTTAAACAACGTTGTTCATTGTTCAAAGGGTGAGAGGTGTTTGATCGATAATCTGATTTTGAGACTTGCTGTGTACACTCTGAGAGATTTAATAAACAGAGCTTGCTGGAACATGTGTGTTTGGACTGTCTAAATGTGTATTTGATGGTTGAAGAACAAGATTGCAGAATTCTCGTGTTTCCTCATGGACTAATAAGTTTTCCTCATCTCTTTCTACAGTTGCTATGTTTGTTGTATCGTATCTGTGTCATGATCCAAACTTGCAGGAAGAAAGAATAGTTCAGATGTCACTTAGTTGTGCTCTGCCCTCAATTCCCGGTTTTTCTCTATGTTTTCTTTCTAAATTAGCCTATAAATATGAATTCCTCTTAGGCTCATATTTGCAGTAGTTTCCTCCGTATATGAAAATTGTTGTAGGAATTTCTTAATTGCTCCTATATGATATTCATTCACGTTCCCTCTGTTAGCATGAATGAAAATTACTTAGCTGTCTTTCATTCCCTGACATCCGTTTCATCCTCATTCAAACCTGATATTATTCCTTGTGGAGCTATCCTGCTCTGTAGTCCCTTCTTTGCCAAAGAAAACACATCCTTCAGTCCACATCCTTGACTCCATGCCCAATGTTCTAAACCTCTTGCGCTTCGCATGCCAAACACTTCCTGAATTGATCATTCATCCGGCCAAACTCAAACAAAAAACCTTTACTTCATAACTAGCCTAAAACTCCATTAAAACAGTGACAAACCTTACAGAGAGAGCCCTCTCTGATTACAGCTAGGCTAGAAGCTGTAGTCCAAAGATTGGTTAGTGGTTACCCCGGCCTTATTCCCTTGGGAGTCATAGGGAACAACCTGGGTGTTAACATAATGGCGACTCCGCTGGGGACATGAATCATTTCGTTCATCACTGTAAACCCCGCTTTCTAGAGAAAGTGCTCCTTTTCTTCAGAGCTTTTCATGTTTAGTTCTGATCTTTGATGGTGGACAGAGATCAGGCACTCCAAAGTAAAGGCATCCACCTGGCGACGCCAATTCATTTTCATTCAAGACTCCACTGAGGAACGAACCAATTCTACAACCAAATAGTCCATATTCCAAAGCATTATCAGTAAGACAGGATGACCGGGTTCGTGGAAGATCTTTCATTTGGTAAAGCTTTAGATGTATTCAGGGAGAGTTTATCGGAATTTGAGCTTGATGAAGAATTTTTCAGATTGATGTTGTTAAAAACAGCAGGAGGCTCACATAACCTTTTTCTTGATTTAGTTGTTGAAATATATGAAAATGAAATTGAATTCTTGCAATCTCAAATCCAGTCATATCATTTTCGCGATCCTGAAGCATTTTTTCAAAATCTTCCTTCCCAAAGTCATGAGGAAATAGTACTACCTTCTGACTTACAGATTGAGAATAATTATGTTTTCAAGGCAAAAACTGAAGATTTAGTTGCAGGGCTTATTACCAAAGAGGCAACTCTTCCATCCGACCAAGAAGGCCCAGAAGAAGCTATCCCGCATGATGTTTTTATTGATCCTATAGCAGACTACATGGAACGGCTTCTTAACTCAAGTTCTTTAGCATGCTTTCTCCGTGAGGACCAAATACATCAGCAACGACCTTTCTATACCACAATTTTGATCATAGGGGCACATGACCGAATAGTGCTTCCAAGTTCATTAACAATCAGGAGCCAGTTCATCTCTTTTTACAGTTGCTTAAGTGGCTGCACTGGTTATTTGACTTCACCTGACAGCAAAGTAAGTGCTGGTTAGGGTAGGTAGGTAGGATTAATAAGGCAGCCGGCAAAGGGAATTTTGCAGAGAACAACATCAAAGACTAAGGCATACTGACCTGTTGTTCTTGACTTTTCGCAAGGAAAATCCATCCCCAAGTGGAGCCACTGTTAGCCTCCTGCTCATAGCAGGTATTCACCTTTCGTGATCGACATATGTACAGGCCAAATATGTCATGCTCTGCTTACAGCAATGTTCCATATTTGAAATTTGCTACTGTGGTAAAAAGGGCACAAAATCCTCAGGCACAAAAGTCATTGCATGTACTCTTGAGGACCATGGACCAGGCACTATTTAAACATTTCTCAAACATGTCCTCTTACATCGCCTCAAAGACACCAACTGTGCACCATCCAAAGTCATATGAGCATTTGTCTACTATTTCTACTTTGCCAAAAAGAGGCCTGCTAGTATTGATAATTCAGATTTAGTTGTGGATGTCAAGTGTGCTTCCTTTGGGTGCATGTGTTTCCTCTTAAATTCTATGCTCCAGCAGTTTGCCACTTCTTTTTGCCTGACAGCAACAGTAGAAGCTAGTCCCCTAGAACCATTCTAGCCCAGCTTTGAGAAATCAATTAAAGGATTTGAAGCAACAGCGCAAGACGGAGTTGAAAGGTTTGATCCAATAACTGAAGAGTTTGATCCTCATATGCACATGGCAGTATTTCAAAGTTCAAGATGCTAGTAAGCAGCCTGGCAGCGTGGCTGTGGTTTTAAAGAGGATTGTGAGTGAAAAAATGCAATTATTTTTTCAATCCTATTCTATATGTTTAATTCCCAAGTCATCTCTTTTCTCCTCTGTTTCATCACCTGAAGTATCTATTGCCAAAAGTAAATCTGAAGGTTTCTCTATCAAGTGTCTAACATCTCGGGCATCAACACAAGAAATATTAGTAACTAATTCACAGGCTCGTCTTGAAAGTGCCATGGACAGATTTAGTTCCCTTTCAGCTACCAATTCCTGTGACAGTGAAACATTTTTATTGATATATGCATGGTTCATTTTACTCTAGTTGAGAATGGCATCTGGCTGAAGACTAAGAGAAGTATCAAGTTCAGAATCCTTCATGAGCTAAACCTTCAGAGAAATTCAGTGCATTATGATCTTGGTCTGCCTGTGAAACCTTGCTTAGCATATATTGTTCAGACTTTCCACTATCTTCCTTAGATTTTGAAGCTAATATGTGAATTCCATCCAAATGTTCCAACTTATTATTTGCAGTGTCTCCAGGTAAAAATTCAGGTTTAGGATCTGTATTTACAACATCTGAGTTGCTTGATCTTGTGGAGAATGTAGGGTCCATCAATGATCTATCAGGAAGCCAAGAGTGGGACAGGGTTGATCTAACTTCTTATAATGAAAATGATCTGGATGAGTCCATTCTTTGGACACAAAGTGCCGATGTTGGTCATGGATATCAGTGTATCCGTCCTGTAAGTAACATTAATTTGAATCTGGATGCAAAGCTAGCTGATGGCAAATATGGGAATGTTGAAGATGGGAACGAGTTGATATTGTTTAGTTGGAAGAAACAGAAAAACCAGAAATGGAAAATGCTACCCGTTGATTAGGCAAGTGTGAGTGGACGCGGGTAATTTATTCCTTGGGAGTGAGTGTGTGTTTCTTTTGGGTTCCCCCATCTTTTCCAACCACCTCAAATTTTCTAAAAAAAAAAAAGATAAAGCTTATCCATGTGCTTTATAATATCTTTGCTTGCATTGCGAAGTTTATATACATCTAAGAAATCTGCATGGCGTTCTAGAGTTTAAATGTGTGCAATTTCTGGTTAGTTGTGGAATTAATACAATATGGAGGATCATGATCATGTGTCTACAAATAAGGTAAGAAATACATTATCAGATGACTGGAAATCTTACAGGCGTGATATAGAATGGCGATGTAGATGGCTTGAATTAAAGATTAATGAGTTTCAGTCTCGGGTTTCCTGTTATGACAAAAAGCTTAAATGATGAGAAGTTCCAAAGTTATTTGAACAAGGGAGAAGCCCTTTTAAAAGAAGCTCAAAATGGCTTGAAAGGTAAAATCGAAGTGAGTGCTGCAGAATGCTTGCTATATGAGGCTGCAGATTTATTTTCTAAGGCTGTTGCTATTAACCCTTCAAGCTTGGTAGCTGTAGGACAGTGGGGGAATGCTTTGCTTGTTCATGGAGAACTTCAGCTAAAATTGAGTCAACAGATGAGGAATTTGCTTCTCTCAAGAGATGACTCATTTGGTGAGAAGGGACAAAAGTGGCAGTTCGATGAGTTGAAGCTAGCAATGACAGAAAGAGAGACAATTGCAGAAACGATACAGGAGGTGCGTGAAGAGTGTGACCAACTTCTAGTTGAAGCTGGAAGGAAGTATCGAACTGCAATATTATTGGATAAACACGATGTTAAGTCCTTGTATAAATGGGGACTTGCACTCTGTTTTCGTGCTCGGCTGACTGAAGAGGGGGGAGAGGTGTTGAAGTTATAATTTCACTGCCCGCGCGAGCCAGCAGTCAACGGCAACCCAAAACCACTCAGTACAAACCTGAAAACCGCCAGTATGATATCGCACCACTCTTCGACATAAAGTGGTTTCCGGACATGGTGCTCTGATGCTGACAACTGTCCAACCATGACGTAAGCCTCAAGCACTTTTCGGAAGGTAACTTGTGGTCAACTCACCCCGCCCGATATGCGTCTGATCAGCTCAAAGACTGTCCGCCGTTCGATCTCCAGGAAAGGTCTCCGCCGGTTATGTTCATCAAAGTACATACGGGGCCTGTTAAAATTTAATGAGGCGTTGACTCCATTTGTGATATATGAAAGCACACGGGGAGGTGAAAGTAAGAGTCCGGTTGGATAAGCATGGAATTGTTTCGATTGATCTTGCAACTGCAATAACTGTGAAAAAGATGGTCAAGGAAACAAAGGTACCATTTAGTGAAAGAGTATTTGGGGCCATGCCACAGACAGATGTGCAGAAGGCTACTGATGAAGAATCTGAAATGGCTTTGCAAGACATGTGCAACAAGGGCAAGGTGATGCTTGATGAGCTGATTGATGGACTAAAGAATCAGGACATTCAGCTACAACTTAACTCTATTCGAAGGCTTTCAGCAATTGCTCGTGCTCTGGGTAAAGAGAGAACCAGAAAGGAATTAATCCCCTTTCTGAGCGAAAACAATGTGGACAATAATGAGCTTTTGCTTGCCATGGCAGTAAAATTGGGAGTTTTCATTCCATATGTTGGTGGGGTGGATTATGCACATGTTTTACTGCCTCCTCTGGAAACTCTTTGTACAGTTGAGGAAACCTGTGTGAGGGATAAGGCTGTGGAATCATTATGTCGTATTGGATCACAAATGAAGGAAGATTATCTTGTGGATTGGTTCATTCCACTTGTGAAGAGTCTTGCTGCGGGTGAGCGGTTTACAGCAAGGGTGTCTCCATGTGGGCTATTTCATATTGCATATCCAAGTGCACCTGAATGTCTAAAAGCTATGGTCAACTCTGCCGGGATGATAGGCCAATGGTTAGAGTATCTGCGGCAACAAACCTGGGAAAATATGCTGCAACAGTTGAACCACAATATCTGAAGACAGACATCATGTCAATTTTTGAGGATCTCACACATGATGGTCAGGATTTTTCAGTGAGGCTTTCAGCTGTTGAGGGTTGTGCAGCCCTTGGGAAACTATTGGAATAACATGACTCTGCAGCATGTATTCTTCCAGTTATTATAAAATTCTCTCAGGTGATTGAAATTTGACACGAGTTGATCCAGACATCGCTCCTCAATGCCAATCGTCTTATCGACCTCCATGTCAGAATCGATTCAACCTTCGACATGTCGACATATGAATTTAAGGATCTGCCGTGGCTATTTTGGTGATGGCGAAGGCACTAAATAAGCAAAAGAATAAGAATATTGGCGCATTTTGTACCCTAATGCTTATTCTCCACCCTGCAAAGTTTTCATCTTTTACTCTCGGTAAAGAAGAAGTTGACTACAATCATAACCGGCATGACGATTTGAGTTCTGTGTGTAAGCATGGAAGACTGAAAGAGGCTAAACTTCTTCATTCCCACACGACGGGGATTAGCCAGGTTTATGCACCACATGCATTGCCGAATTGGGGCTTGGCTTTGCGTAATCGATCTCGTATGCGCCCAAAGCAAAGTAAGGAAAGAACCAAACTTTTACAGCATGCTAATTCAACTGGGGTAGCTTCAGCAATGATGATATGGAACAAGACTCCTTAAACGGAGATAAGATGAAAAGTAGAGTGGGTTGGTGCTACAGCACATGGGCTTTTTAATTTTCCACCTGGTGTGCGTGAAGCTAGAATGAAAGCGGCCAGTTCTGTGGTGTAGTCGAGATGATCGGACCCGATAAAAATGAAAATGAAAGCATGTGGTGAATTTCAACAAGTCCCCTCAGCACCGCCTGAACCTCAGTAGCCTGGATGTGAAGGGCAACTCATCAAGCTGAAGGGACAGCCAGCCACCGCCACAATCTAAAAACGCAAAAAATTATTTGTTAAATCTATGGAACCGCCTAAAGGATTCCTGGGCAGTTATTACACAGTTATGACCAAATAGCCAGCGCATCACAAGAAATGACCCATACTTAAACTCCACTTTTATACTGCTGCCTCCACCGCCACTGAGATAGATATTTTCTTGCATTTATTTCAGTACAGTTTAGGGTAGAAGTTGTGACTCCATCAGATCGATCTGAGATCAGCTTGTAATAGATATTTTGCCTATTTAAACAACGTTGTTCGTTGTTCAAGGTGAGAGATGTTTTGATCGTTAAACTCATTTGAGGTTTGCTGTGTACGCTCCAAGAAATTCAATGAATAGAGCTTGCTGGAACATGTGTGTTTGGACTTTTTAAATGTGTATTTGATGGCTGAAGAACAGGATTGCAGAATTCTCGTGTTTCCTCATGGACTAATAAGTTTTCTTATCTCTTTCTACAGTTGCTATGTTTTCTATATCGTATTTGTGTCATGATCTAAACTTGCAGGAAGAAAGAATAGTTCAGATCTCACTTAGTTGTGCTCTGCCCTCAATTCCTGCTTTTTCTCAATGTTTTCCTTCTAAACTATCCTATAATATGAATTCCTCTTAGGCTCATATTTGCACTAGTTTCCTCTGTATATGAATATTGTTGTAGGAATTTCTTAATTTCTCCTATAGGATATTCATTCACGTTCCCTCTGTTAGCACGAATGAAAATTACTTAGCTGTCTTTCATTCCTTGCATCCGTTTCATCCTCATTCAAACCTGATATTATTCCTTGTGCAGCTATCCTACTCTGTAGTCTCTTCTTTGCCAAAGAAAACACATTCTTCAGTCCACATCCTTGACTCCATGCCCAATGTTCTAAACCTCTTGCGCTTTGCATGCCAAACACTTCCTGAATTGATCATTCATCCTGCCAAACTCAAACAAAAAACCATGTGCATAATAACTAGCCTGAAATCATTTCCTAAACAAAGCTAAATCCCGAAGAGAGAGCCCTCTCTGACTGTTGGTAGGCTAGGACCAGCAGTCCAAAGCTTGGTCTGTGGTTACCTCAGCTGTATCCCTTAAGGAGCAAGGGACAACCTGAGTGATAACACCTCCATCTGAACCATCTTATCATCCTTTTCAATTTTAACACGAACTCTAGCTCACTGCTATTCCTTTTCAATTGGAACATCAATCTATTTTTCAGCTTCATTTGGAACAACAGTTTGTTTTTCAGCTTCATTTGGAACAACAGTTTGGGTTTTGTTAGGGTTTTGAGCAGTGGGATGGATTCTGGTCCTTCGCCTCTTGCCCTTAAGGGATCTTACTGGTGTGGTCAGACCTTTTCTTCCTGAAGTCCCTTTCACCCTTTGCCTTTCCTTTAGAATCCTAATCTGCTGGTGAAGCTGGACTATTATGTTCAACAATGTCCACTGTTCCCTTCGTAATTCCCTTATTTCCATCATCTCTTCAGAAAGAACAGCAGGCTGTTCGCTGCGGTTTGGACTGTGGCTAGGTTCCTTATTTTCTCCCTGGGGTGGCTGTTCTGGGGTAAGAACCTTACTTGACTCTGTTATTTCTTGGGCTAATTCTTCTTCTGCCCTTACTTCCTCCTGACTTTCTTCTGGTGCCTTCTGATTAGGAACAAGCTGTTCCTCCTCAGTGTTTTCTGATATCTTCTCATTATGAACGGACAAATTTTCTACTTCCGCCTCTTCTGCATGTAATTCCTTGAGTGCATCTTTCTCCTGGGTTTTCTCTATAGCATGGAGTTTGATGGACTCAGGGGTTGGCCATATTTGCCCATATTGGCCAAAATGTTTTCCAATTCATCTTCCCCTAATGGGTCTTGTAATGGGATACCTTCCTGCTGTTCGATTCCTTCCTCCTACTCGAACTGCTCAGCTTCTTTTCTCTCGTCTCCTTCCTCCTCAGACTGCTCATCCTTTTCTTATTCTCTCCCTACAGATTGCTCTGCCTCCTCTTCTTCTTCTTCTGTTTCTGCCTCTGCAGACTGCTCTTCTTCCTCGACGTCTTCTTCTTCTCTTTCTGTCTCTGCAGACTGCTCTGCTTCCTCGTCGGTTTCTTCTTCCGTTTCTGTCTCTGCAGCCTGCTCTTCTTCCTCATCGTTTTCTTCTTTCGTTTCTATCTCTGCAGACTGCTCATCTTCGATTTCTATTTCTTGGATCGTGTCTTCGTGGGGCTTCTCCAGCCCTCCTCGTAGCCATGCGAGCCTTGCCGATTTTCTACGTTTTTCTGGTTGTTTGGGTGTACTAGCATCATGTTTCCGTTTTTCATATTGTTTTTCAGGTTACTCCTCTATGCAAGTGTCCTGCTTCCGTTTTTCTGAATGTTGGGGTGTGCTATCAACTTGTTTTCGTTTTTTCGGGCGTCCAGATGTGGCCGTCCCTCTATTGATGATGGTAATTAGTTCTTCCTAGCTGCTTTGCTGCTGGGTGAGTCTATAATTAACTATCAACCAAATTAATCTGTGGTGGCTAATGACTGACTCTATGTGATGTGCCCTCTTTATGCTTCATGCAACGTCATGAAATAGTGAATTCAACAATGTAGGTAAATTCACAGAACATTTTTGTTTTAAGACAGCTAGGAGTTTAAGATGTCATGGTCTTACCACATCTTTTCTGCCTTCACAGGTGATGTAGCTTTGGATGATTTTTGCCAATTCTGCCCATGACTCTCCTAGCATTGCTGGCAGCACCCCCTTTCCTCGAATTGTCAAACTCTGGCCCTCGTCCTGAAAGATTTCTAAAATCTTCTGCAGCCTTTCCTTCTTTATTGTCCATACTAGTCCAGTGGCTAGTAGTCCCGAGACTCTTGCTATTATGTCATCGGTGACTGCTATTCGCCTTCCTCTTACTGTAGAGTAATCTTCCTGTAAATTCTGTAAAAATTCTATTGCTACTGTTTCATTGGACTCCTTCAGGCGGTTGAGATAGGTCAACCATCCTTCTTTCTTTAGGATTCTTCGGACTGTAGCCGAAACAGTTAATACTTGCGGTTCTCGGTGAACTAACCTTCCTCCCATAGTTTCACTGCAAATTCTCAAAGGAACGACAGCTGTTTGTTGAAACGCAGAGAAGTTGGTGGAGTATTACTCGTTCAACTTCTAATGCTATGGCGTATGCTGTGGAAATGGCTTCGAACAACAGCTCATGCAGAAGAAAACAAAAAGAGAAAAAGATAATACCATTGAGCCATGCTATGCCCGAGTACAAAATTTCTCAAATAACGGACTGACACGTGCTTTGGGGAATGATGAGGTTACCTACCCCCCCCCCCGCAATGTGATAGGCTGTCCCAGCCGTCAAATAAAGGAGAAGCGTCTATTTTGCCCCGAGGTCTTTTTGTAACAGCGTATGGCAATATGCCATGCTTACAAAAATAGCCTATTAGTGAAATTGAGGTATAAAGTTACATCACTTTAATATGTAAGGGACTGCGGTGATTTGATGGAAGTTCGGGGATGAGACATTTGCCATAAATAGAGAGTCTCATGCGGTCACTGTCACTAGCTCCGTAATGATTGGTGATAATATATAGTCATGCGCTATATGGTTCGGTAATATTATATAATTAATTATCACATCATAAGAAACAAGAGGATGCAATATTCTTACCTATTGGTGTAAAAAATATGACTTCAATACCATTAACAGTTCTCTGCTGCCGACAGGTGTCCATAACCTTGGCAGAGTTGTTTGTTTCACCCCTGGAACCATAATCCTTTGTGTATGCTAGGAAGCATTGTGTAATGTCAAAATGTAGGCCACTATGCTGGCTTGGTGACCAGTTAGTCATAATGCCATTCACGAGGGAGGAGCGAGTAGTGGGCAGGCCGGCTCGTGATGAGACCTCCCGTTCCAAGGGTTATTTGTTTGATATACCTTTTGGACCATTTCCCAGGTGTGGTGGCCATAGTGGGAATGCCACTTCGCTTCCGTCTTGATGATCATGGTAGGCCAGCTCGTAATGAGACTTCCTATCTTGCAATTTGACAATTTTTAGAAACCCTGTTTTGCTTCCTTCTTTTTTTTCTTGTTTTTAATAAAGAGCCTTTCCTGTTTATAAACAAAGTGTGGTTCAACGCTCCTTAAGAGTAGGAATGGTGGAAGAAGTCTTAATATCCCAATAGAAAGGTATAGATCCTTTGGTCTTATTGCCGAATGATAATCAACGAAGATTAAAAAAGAAGGAACCATCATGATACAGATAACCAATCAGAACGGAGTTAGTAGGACAATGGCAGCAAAAGATGATGAATAAGCATGCCTTTCCCTGCGTCCTTTCACCAATTCAAGGTAGTCTCTTATAAAGATAGCGATTTATCATTTACTTATTTCTGTATGCTATGTTTTTGTTTCCATCACATAAGTGCATAGCGTATTCAAAAAGACTTGAAAGAACATTAGCAATAAGCATCCTTAATTTAGAATAGAAGGAACAAGCTGTTTCAAAATCATATGAGTAGTGTTCCTTTCCAGGAAGGGCACAACAACAGTTCACAAATGTTGTTCGTTTGGAGAAAGGAACAGTAGAAATCAACAGTGCTGTTCCTTTTGAAAAGGAACAACAAAATCAAACAAGTATCGTTCCTTTGAAAAAGGACCGGCAGAAATCAAAAAGTGTTGTTCCTTTTGAAAAAGAAACAGCAAAAACACACAAGTGTTGTTCCTTTTGAAAAAGGAAAAACAAAGCACACAAGTGTTGTTCCTTTTGAAAAAGGAATATCAAAGCACACAAGTGCTATTCCTTTTGAAAAAGGAACAACAAAACACAAGTGCTGTTCCTTTTGAAAAACGAACAACGAAAATCGCAAGTGCTATTCCTTTTGGAAAAGCAACAGCAAAAATCGCAAGTGATGTTCCTTTTGGAAAAGGAACAGCAAAAATCACAAATGTTGTTCCTTTTGGAAAAGGAACGACAAAAATCACAATGCTGTTTCTTTTGGAAAAGGAACAGTGAAAATCAAAAGTGTTGTTCCTTTTGGAAAAAGAACAGCAAAAATCACAAGTGTCGTTCCTTTTGGAAAAGGAACAACAAAAATCAAAAGTGCTATTACTTTTGGAAAAGGAACAGCAAAAATCACAAGTGCTATTTCTTTTGGAAAAGGAATAGCAAAAATCACAAATGCTGTCCCTTTTGGAAAAGGAACAACAAAAATCAAAAGTGTTGTTCCTTTTGGAAAAGGAACAACAAAAATCAAAAGTGTTGTTCCTTTTGGAAAAGGAACAACAAAAATCAAAAGTGTTGTTCCTTTTGGAAAAGGAATAGCAAAAATCACAAGTGTTGTTCCTTTTAGAAAAGGAACAGCAAAAACACAAAGTGTTGTTCCTTTTAGAAAAAGGAACAGCAAAAAACCAAAAGTGTTATTCCTTTTGAAAAAAAGGAACAGCAGAAGTAACAAAACCTGTTGCAAGGATATGTACAAAAAATAATTCAAGAAGTTATATACAAATTGTAAGGAAAAGTAAAATTCTTTAGTGAGTTACAGGTGAGGAAGACTTGTCTTCCTCCCCTAAGATCTCCATATCTGAATCTTGGCGTAGTTGTTGGCAGAAGGACTCCCGAGTAAGTGGTTTGTGATAAAGACGAACTCGATGGCCGTTTGACTTAAAGGTATATCCAGAACCATCAATAGTAATCAGGGTAAGGGTACCATTGTCATGTACTTTCTGAATTTCATATGGTCCCATCCAATGAGTCCGGAGTTTCCCGGGGAAGTCCTAAAACCTAGAGTCATATAAAAGAGCCCAGTCTCCTTCGTGGAAGACTATATTTTTAATGAGAGCGTCATGCCATTTAACTCTCTGCTGCTGTATCAGGGGAGTGTGTTGAAGTGCAAAGAGCCTAATTTCATCCAGCTCATCGATCTGTTGTAGTCGATTAGTCTGTGCCTCAGTTAAGTCTAAACCAACTTCTTGTGTTGTTCGTAATGTCTGGATTTCAAATTCTATAGGAAAAATAGGTTGTTTTCCGAACATTAGCTGGTAAGGTGACTGACCAGTGGTGCTTCTCCATGTTGTTCTATAAGCCCACAGTGCTTCAGGTAGTCTGGCAGCCCAATCGCGTCTATGTGATGCAACTATTTTTGTTTGAATTGTTTCTATTATCTTCTTGCTGCTTTCTACTTCCCCATTTGCCTGTGGGTGATATGGGGTGGTAATTTTATGTTGAACATGATAATTGTTGAGTGTTGCCACTATTCTGTTCCTAGCAAACTGTGGCCCTCCATCTGTAATTATCTCTCTAGGGAGGCCATAGCGTACAAATATATGGAGCAGGAACTGTATAACAGATTCTTCTGTAGCTCTGGGCAAGGCCTCTGCTTCAACCCACATGGTGACATATTCTGTTGCCACTAAAATGTATGTTTTCTGGTTTGATGGTGGGTTGATTGGTGCCACGAAATCAAGAGCCCAACGCTCAAATGGTTCAATGACTAGCTGTGGTTTCAAAGGCATCTCATCCGACTGACTAGGACGTCCCACTCTCTGGCAACTGTCACATGCTTGGACAAATTTCTTTGCATCTTTGAAAATTGTGGGCCAATAATACCTTGTGTGTAATACTTTATGTGCAGTCCTGCGATCAATGAAATGTCCACCACATGGTTGGTCATGGCATGCTTTTAATATATCAAAAATTTCGTCTTGTCGAACGCATCTCCTGATTTGCATATCTGCCCCTGTGTGAAACAAATAGCCCCCAATCCAAGAAAATCTGGTACTTCGCTGAACAATCTGTTTTCGCTCATTAGGGATTAGATGCTTTGGTAACTTACCTACTGCTAGGTAATTGACAACATCAGCATACCAGGGTGTTTGAACAACAATGGAAAAGAGATGCTCATCTGGAAATTGATCTTCAACTGTTGTTGCATCGACTGGTTTTGGCATTCTTGAGAGGAAATCAACTACCGGGTTTTCTTTCCCGGGTCAATCCTTGATTGTAATATCAAATTCCTACAATAAAATCAGCCATCTAGTTATTCTGCCATTTGTGATAAGCTTGTTTGCTAAATATTTTATAGCAGAATGATCTGTGTACAAGATAACAGGATATCCAGTAATGTAATATCTGAATTTATTGATAGCATGTATAACAGCTAGAAATTCTTTTTCAGTGACAATATAATTTAATTCAGCAGGGGATAAATTTTTGATAATGTAATAAATTTTATATGGTTTTCTATTCTCCTCCCGTCCAAGGACCACTCCAATGGCTGTGTCTGAGGCATCAGATGATATCTGGAATGGAAAATCCCAATTCGGTCCCTGAAGGACTAGGACTGTAGATACGAGCTTCTTCAGATCGTTGAAGGCACGTTCACATTTTTCTGTCCAAAGAAAATCAATATTACCAGTTAGTGCATACAATGGTGCAGCAATACGTGAATAATGTTCTATAAATCTTCTGTAGTAACCAGAGAATACAAGAAATCTGCGTACCTCTGTTTGAGTAGTAGGAGTAGGAATAAGCAAAAGTATTTGGATTTTGGCTGGGTCTACCTGAATGCCAACTGCTGAAATATAGTGTCCTAAAATAAGTCCTTCCGTCATCATCATGTAACATTTTTCATGGCTTAAACAAAGCCTGGTAGCTATGCAACGTTGTAGGACTTTTTCTAGTGTCTCCAATGCTGGATCAAACTCATCTACGTATGGAGTAAAGTCATCCATATATACTTCCAGTCCTTCATTTATTAGATCTGCAAAAATGCTAAGGATAGCCCTTTGGAATGTGGCAGGGGCATTACATAAGCCAAAAGGTAAAACTCGGTAGGCGAATGTTCCCTAAGGACAAGTAAAAGTAGTTTTGTCCTGATCTTCAGGGGCAATTTGTATATGGTTATACCCACTGAAGCCATCAAGGAAAGAAAAGAATTTCTTCCATGCCAAAGTGCCCAATACTTGGTCGATGAATGGGAGAGGAAAGTGATATTTTTGCGTTGCTTTATTTAACTCCCTGTAGTCCACGCAAATTCTCCACTTCACATTCTTCTTTGGTACCACCACAAGCGGGGAGACCCATTTACTATCAGAGATAGGGTAGATGAAGTTAATATCTAAATGTTTTTGAAGCTCGGCTTTTACTACTTCTTTTAGATGAGGATTTAGTCTTCTCTGAGGCTGCCTAACAGGTCTTGCATCATTTTCTATGTAGATGTGGTGTGTACATAATTGAGGGTCAATTCCTTTCATATCAGGGTAATCCCATGCAAATGCTTCTTTATATTTCCTTAAGATATGGATGAGCTTTGTTTCTTGTTCGGGTGCGAGGTCGGCGTTAATGTTTAAGGTTTTTCCAGGTTCAATTTCCACAATTTTACTATGTGCAACTAAAGTGACAAGGATTGTGTGATCATGTGTATCTTTCAGAGGTTCCTCTTCTACTTCGTTATCAAATGCTGCTTTTATCATATGACACT
>APFE030285727.1:20893-32462 GCA_000404065.3 Pinus taeda
CACCACTCCAGTGATTGTTATTCCCACAGTCTCTACTGCAGTTCCCTCAACATTGGCAGCCTCTTTAGCACCAACAGCTCCACCTGCTACATCACATCCAATCACGACCGAGTCTACAACTGCAGGTACATCAACAGAAAAGACAACAGAGTTAGTGAAAGCCATGGAGGAAATGTCCATCCAGGCTACAGAGCTAAAAAAGCTTAAGGAGAAAGTGACAAGCTTAGAAACTGATTGTAAGCTTGCCCAAATACAACAAAAAGAAGAAGCACATAAAAACCTAAGGATGGGTGAGAGGATAAAGTTCCTTGAAAAAGATTTAACATTGCAAAAGCCACTAGGACAGATTAAAGAGATGCTTTGGGCCAACATCATTGACTCTGTCAATGATGTTTGGCTATCAATTCAAGTAATATTTGAGCAAACAGAACTGGTGAAAGTGGCCACCGAAGCAATACAAAAGACAAAGGAAGACCTAGGAGACCAGCCTGAGGAGGCTAATCAACTCATCAAATTCTTGAACAGCAAGAACAGGCATGAACTAAATGAGCTTGGTGTGGAGGACAAAACTGAAACCATCATCGAAATCAAAAAGGTTATGGCTAAAAGAAACCTTATCCTTAACCTAGAGAGACGATGCTAAAACATGCAGGTTGACATTAACGTATTCATGGCAAAGTTTCGAATTTTGAGAAAAAAGGGCCTTCCCAGTCCTATGGTCATCCATGATAAACTTATGACCCAACTGGACTACACTGACAGATTAAACAAGTTGGCCAAAGAACAAGCAAGCACTTTAGGAGTCAAAGCATTGCCCACAGCGAAAGTATTATATGATGTTAGAAAACCTATTCTTCCTAGAGCATGAGGTAAAGCATCTATTTGTCAACAAGCCAAATTTTGCCAAATACACTAAGGCAGACAAGATATACATAAAGATGATCAAGGCAAAAGTACCTGAAGATGAATGGTGGGTAAAAATGACAGATTTACTATAAGTTACCACAGTAAATCTACATGGAAGCCAGATGAAACAGGTAAACAGGATCAAAGAGTAATAGGTTAAAGAGTATCAGTAAAAGATTGAAGACAAAAGGTGATTGCAGCATACAAATATCATCCAACTTAAAGAGCTAAATTCGAAATGCAAACAGCCAGCACAATCACAATAAAAGGAACAACATGATGCAGTTTTCCATCTATCTCTATTTTCATGCTTGAATATATTTTAATTTCCTAGATTAATTCTCAAACTATTATGAGATATTTTGTAATATTTTTTGTATAGATACTTCACATTTCGAAGTATTTAGTGTGGATTCAAAGACATTTCTATAAACATTTTCCTCTCAAGTTAAAGTGTTATTGTATCAAGATTGGATTGGCTCACTGGATCAAGGAATAAAGTAAAGACATTTCACAGGATTCTTGTGTAAAGCGGAAACCCAATAAGTATTTTCTCTCATGTGTATTATTGTTTCTCTTTATGTTTATTAATAATCATATGTGTTTCTATGAAATCTGAATGGTAAACTAGGAATGATATTTCAGAACTGGCTTTAATGCTCTCTATCTTCACTGTTTACATTCTTAATGTTTTCTGCTAAACTATCTTAGTTTGGGAATTCTTAACTACTCTCTTACTTCCGTAGTTTCCCCCTCGGTCTATAGTAAATGATTCTTAGTTGCCCTTTACTCATAATCACCTCCTTCTCTTCATCTTGATCCCAGTCTAAGGATTCTTCATTGCCCTTTCACCCTTGTTAGGACTACCTCATCCATTTGAACCTGAAGATTTTCCTTTTGATTTGCTAGCCTGCCATGTGAACTCTCCCTTTAGTGATTGATCTGATCCAGTTAAGCCATCCTTTGATTGACTCCATAGCCCAATGGCTTGAAGGCCTTGTTCTATCCATCTATTCCCAGAATTCCACCACCCAACCAAAATCAAAACCTTATGAGCACTAAGAACTAGCCTAAAATCCCACCCAAAACAAAGTTAAATTATAAAGAGAGAGCCCTCTCTGGACTTAGGTTGGCTAGAACCCGAGTCTAAAAGATTAGGTTTGTGGTTACCTCGGATTATTCCTTCTTTTTATAACTTCTAGGGAATACTTCTGAATGATAACAGGAGCAGAAACTTAAGTACACTAAGTATGCCTTAAAAACCTAGGCAAAACAAAAACCCTCTCCAATCCAACAAGCAATAGACAAAAGATTGTGCAGGCTTTAGCCGAGATTCAGCTAGGCATGGAAGAAACTGAAACCACCAAAGCTCAGCTGCTCATTGAACAGAATGCCCAATTCAACTCTTTTCTCTCCTTTCACCAGGAAGAGGAGTATTGGCACCTCAAGTCTCGCAGCCTCTGGCTACAAGCTGGAGATAGAAACACATCATTATTTAACAGACAATGCAGAGATCGTCTCTCTCGGAATCACATCTCGGAAATATCCACCAGGGAGGGGGAAGTCATCAAAGGACCACCTCTTTTAAAACAGGCCACCACATCTCATTTTCAGCAACTATTTCAGGAGGATGGTTCTTCTAATGATGATCTGGCTGCTGACTTTTTGTCAAACATCCCTTCACTTGTCACTGCAGATTTAAACGTTGAGTTATTGAAGCCTTTTACTGAAAAAGAGATAGTGGAAGTCATATGGTTAATGGAGCTAGATAAAGCCCCTGGGCCGAATGGCTTCACCATCCATTTTTACAAAGTTTGCTAGAATGTAATAAAACTTGATCTCCTCTTAATGATAAAAGCCTTCCAAAAGAAAGCCAAAGTGGAGGGTGCACCAACTCCACCTTCCTTGCTTTAATCCGAAAGAAGTTAACCCAGAGAATTTCGACTGGTTCTGGCCTATCTCACTCTGCAATGCCTCGTACAAGATTCTCACCAAACTCTTAGCCAATAGACTCAAGCCTCTGTTAGGGAATCTGATCTCCCCTCTTCAGGGCGGTTTTGTCAAAGGAAGGCACCTCATAGACAATGTGATCCAAGTGCAAGAATCCCTCCACTCTAGCCACATTTGGAAGGAAAACGGCATGCTCATCAAGTTGGATATGTCAAATGCTTTTGACCAGGTTAAACTCTCATTCCTCTATAAAATCCTTCTCTCCTTTGGTTTTACTGTTGAGTTTGTGAACTTGATAAAAGCCTGCACATATAAACTTTGGATAGCGCCCCTGATCAATGGCAGACCTGTTGATTTCTTCCAAGCCACAAGAGGGCTCTGCCAAGGGTGCCCACTGTCACCCTTTCTTTATATCCTGTTGGAAAAATCCCTAAGCAGAAAGCTAACAGTTGAAAGGGAAGTAGGCTCTATCACAGGCATTAAGGCAGCAAGAGGTGTGGATCCTATAAATCATGCCCTCTTTGCGGATGAATCTCTCCTCTTGGGAGGGGCCTCGATTAAGATAGAAAGGGCTTTCAATGAAATTCTTCAACACTTCTGCTTAATTACAAGAGCCTTGATCAACAAAAGAAAAAGTGTTGTCTACAGTTGGAATGTAGACCATCCATTTATCCTTAGAATCGCTTGCTCCTTGGGATTCCCTGGATATGACAAATGGGAAAAGATCAAATACCTAGGCGTTCCCTTAACCTTGGGACCAAGCCCTCCCTCCCTTTGGATTGAAGTAATTAGCAAGATAAAAGCAAAAATAGCATATTGGGGAGGCCAATGGCTAACAAAGGCTGGGAAGATGGTTTTGATAAAGGCAGTCCTCTCCGCCCTCCCCATCTTCCAGTCTTCCATCCTGCTAGTGCCCAAGTCTATCACGGAACAGATCTCCAAGCTCCTTCAGGATTTTCTATGGAACAGGAGTAAGGGCAACCAGAGCAAGTTACATCTAGTAAGATGGGATATCCTTAAAAGACCACTCCATGAAGGTGGGTTACAGATTCGGGATCTAGGCTTGGCAAATTTGGCTCTTGGTGGAAAAATCATATGGTAGCTGTATGCAAACAAAAACATCCTATCAACAAGATCCTCTAGATGAAATACCTGAAGGGAGGCTCCTTGAGAAACCTTACAACAGCATCTACTGCAACAAGAACAACAATTTGGAATTCAAGCAGAAGATGCATCGATCACTTATAGCAGCATTTATACATAATACCGGGAAATGATCTGAGAACCTTACTGTGGGAGGATATTATTCAAGGGAATGCCCCTTTGGCCTCCCTAAATTCCTAAAACGAGTTAAATATTTGGCCAGTGAACAAAGGTCTCCTCCGACTTGCAGACATTTTCTCTTGGGACAGCAAAGGGAATTGGGTAGGATGGACTTTTCTAGGGGTCCCAGAACCTCTTCACGCTCAAAAAATCTTGTTGTATACAGCTCTCTCTGGCCTCACCCCTATCCACCACTCATCCAAGGACAAATGGGGGTGGGGAAGAACAGGGATTTACATAGCAGCTCAAGGTTTCTCCTCTTTACAATCTACTCATGCCCCTTCACTGACACCGAAGCTCTGGAAATCAGTTTGGTCCCCCTTTAGCCTACCAAAGGTGCATTTCTTTACATGGTTACTCATGCATAGAAAGGCACTAACAGGTGAAAATATGAACAAAAGAGGGTTCCACAGCCCCTTTAGATGCTGCATATGCAACTCTGCTGCTGAAACCTCTGATCATTTACTGGTTGACTGTGATTTCACACAAGCAGCCTGGAATTTGGTCCTTCACAGTCTTAGTGCTCCCTCGCCCTCCTAGACATCTGTCGTTTCTCTTTACATCTCCTGGACAGACCAAGAACAACATCTGGCAAGCTATTCCAAAATGCCTTTGGTGGAAAGTGTCGTTAGCTAGAAATGATTGTGTTTTCAACAATAGGCTCCCGAATTCAGTGGTAGTGGCGGCCAAAGTGAAAGCCCTCTTGCTGGAAATTGCAGGTAAATTAGCTCCTGCCTCCTCTTTACCTTTAGAAGCTTCTGCGTGGCTGGGATCCTACTCGATAGGAGAGAAGAACGATTCAGTCAGCAAACCGTTGAATGCTCCTCCTTGGCGCTTGCGATTCACTGAAGGTGACTTTCACATGTGGTGGTAGGGGACCTCAAAGGCCACGATCTTCTTGGTGGAGCGTCCAAGGGGAACCCAAGAACTGTAGCTACAGGGGGTTTGATTCTTTCCCCAGATAGATCGAGTGAAACCGGCTTCAGTTGGGGCCTAGGCACTAGCTCGAACAATCAAGCAGAGAGTTACAGTCTCTTAAAAGCTTACCAAATTGCGAAGGAGCTAGGTTATAAAATAATTCAAATTTTCGGAGACTCGGAGCTTCTGATTAAACTTTTAAACTCCGAAGATCATTTTTGTAATCCTACATTAAAAAAAACTCTGCAGTGAATCCGAAACACTTTTAAATATTTTGACAGAGTTGACTCTTACCACATTCTGCGGGATTTAAACAAGCAAGCAGACTCTCTGGCAAATAAAGGTTGCCTGCTGCCTCAAGGAAACCTTAGTCTCAATGGAGGACCCTGCTCACTTCATCCTCTGCCTTAACCAAGCTACAATAGGTAGATCTACATTCATTGGCCTCAACACTCAGATTGAGCGTTGTACCCAGAATTTTGAAATAAAACCCAGACACAGAGGAGATCTTCATTTCAGGACTCTCTTGAGAGATGCCAAGCTTCCAGCCATCTGCGCTGTGCAAACCTCCAGTCACCAACCTCTCTCCCCCTCTAGCGACCATTTATGCCTCTTTACCTCCCCCCCATCAGCGCCTCTCCTCCCTGTCAATCACACTCAGGAACGCCAAGCAGCAAGCAGCAGGAACAACAAGCAGTCGCATCCAACAAAAAGAACAACAAGCAGAAAGAACAACACAACAATAGAAGGAACAACAAACAGAAGGAACAGCACAACAAAAGAAGGAACAACAAGCAGAAGGAATAGTTGCAGCCAACAGAAGGAACAACACAACAACAAAAGGAACAGTTATAGCCATCAAAAGGAACAGTTATAGCCATCAAAAGGAACAACAAGCAGAAGGAACGACACAACAACAGAAGGAACAACACAACAATAGAAGGAACAACACAAGAACAGAAGGAACAGCAAGCAGCCCAAGGGGAAAAAGAAGGAAGCAAACCAAATGGAATTCAAGACAAGAAGAATCAGCCCTCTCAGGAGCAGTCAGTCTACAAACCATGAAAAAATACCAGAGAATCAATGTTATGTAAATTTGCTTTACTAGTAGGACAATATGTTAGATAGTATTCAAGAATAGCTACAGAAATCTATGAATTTTTGAATATAAGCACAGGAGAAAGGACTGCGTTCCCAGCACATTCTCATGGCTTAGTTTCCACTTATGCTACAGTTGATTATAATAGGAGTTTGCTCCATCACAACTTTTGGTAATATATCCACTATTCAATCTTGTTAAAAAAAAAAACTATCTAGAGAGTTACTCTCATTAATATCTAAACTATTGGATGGCCCTAAGTCCACTTTGTGTTTCCTCGTCATACTAACTCTTTGATTTTAACCATGGAGGACACAACCTTCCCACCAAGATAATTTTTGTGGATTTGATTTTGGTTGCTTAGCCTTATTCTCCTAAGTCTAAAATTATGTTAGTGTACCTTAGGTCCATTTAGGAAAAAAATATCATGTCATCTTAAGTTTGTCAACATTTGACCGCCAACCATGTAGCAATGTCTTGATTAATAACATCCTCAGTCAAGATAGGGAAGGGAAAACACTACTATTTTCTCACCATCAACCATCTTGGTTGAGCATCAATGTTAACACAATCCATACTAAACTTTCGAAACTATCCATATGAATCAATTGTGTCATTGGGGATTTAAATAACATTCATATTAAGCCACTTGTGGATTTTTATACCAATTCACAAAGCAATTCTCATTATATGTTGTATTTTCAACAGATTTCTAGACCCTCCATGGTGAATAACACATGGGCACAAACTTGTTATGCTTTGGTGAGTTAGGTATGACCCTATGGGCCCTTCCAATAGATCATAGAAAATGACACCAAAATTTAACCATACATAAATTGATATGTTAAGGCCCAAGCCTCAAAATAAGCATTTATTCTTCTTTGATTTATTCATTATTCTACACACCAAAATTTGGTAGTCCATTTTTACTATGCCATCATTGATAAGGTTAATCTCACCCCCCTTTTGTTGCCTTAATCAATGCCATACTTCTAGTATGGTTTCCCTTCCCATGGCTTCATTGCACACTTATTAAGGCCCTTTAAATGCATGGCTATGTCTTCTCTTTGCATCGGCGTGCCCATCACAATTTGGACAACTTCTATAGTGATTTGGCAGGGCTTGTATGTCCATAAAAACCCTAATGTTTCTAGATGATAATATATTTTATACATTTTTTTATGGCCCCTGTTTACCCAAGTCTAAGAGGCTATAATTGATTCATTAGATTCAAGTTCATGGTCCCGCAAAAATCCTCCTCTAGTACTTATTGTATCTCACCATTATCTAGCACTGCTTGCTTTTTAGTAGGTTGCAATTTTGGAAATAAGCTAATGCCTGTAATATTATGTTGCACTCGTTTCATGTCCTTTACATTGATTTTCAAAATCCTAGAATATTTCAACTCAAGGGTGAATAATCTCATCTAACATTACTTCTTTCTTATTTGATTCTCTGGTTATTAATTTTGGTGCTTCTTGCTACTAAAGGGAGGGGATTTTTTATTACTATGAATACTCACTCTCACCCTTATGTTGTTGAATATCTAGACCACTCTATCTTTAATAGTGCTAAAATACTTTCATGTAATTACTACAAGCTCTAGTATGACACTACTATAATAACTACAATCACCTCCATTTCTATACAAATGCAATTGCGAAAATGTGAAAGAAATGGACAAAATTGGCTAAGTTCCAAATCATTTAACAAGAACCCATTGAACATGGATAAGTAAGTCCTCTCATATGCCCACTTATATGCTTAGTTGGGCCCATGATCATTAATTCACTCACTTAATACAAGAGGCATTCGACTTGAATATTCATACAATAACAAGTTATCCTATGAACCGCATCACCAAATTCATTGTGACCTCGACAACATCTTATTCTCATGACACAACCTCTAACTCATGATGCAACTTGCAACTAACATAATTTTAGAGTCAAAACCATTGTCCTACCCAACTTGTAGTGCCAATATTGAAACCAAACTCGACTTGACCCCTTTGTTTGTTCAATATTGAATATAGTGCAAGTACAACTTGTTTTGACATGTCTACCCTTGAACAAAAAGGTGTGGCAAATCCTATCAATCACATCACCAAATTCATTGTGATCTCGACAACATCTTATTCTCATGACACAACCTCTAACTCATGATGCAACTTGCAACTAACATAATTTTAGAGTCAAAACCATTGTCCTACCCAACTTTGGTAGTGCCAATATTGAAACCAAACTCGACTTGACCCCTTTGTTTGTTCAATATTGAATATAGTGCAAGTACAACTTGTTTTGACATGTCTACCCTTGAACAAAAAGGTGTGGCAAATCCTTAAACACAAAATAGACTAACTCTACGTGCAAAAGGAAACATTGGAGGAAATTAACCTAAAATCTAATAACTAGACTCATAGAAACCTACCTAGGTGGAACATGTCAATCCAAGTTGCTATATATTGGCTCATCTTCCTAGGAGTGGAACCAACCTTAATTTTGGAGAAGAGTGAACAAGTTTAGGTGGGAATCATTCACCTATTTTTTTAACAACATACCATCTTGTTGTGCTAACTTTAAAGTTCTAGAATCTTTCATTTTAACAATGAAAATAGGGCCCAACTAGTATAGCCACGTCTTATTTGGATGCTTTAGGAACTTGTTGCCATACAACAAGACAATATCCCCTATAGCAAACTTCTGATTCTCCATGTGTCTATTATGCTAAGATTTTTATCTCTCTTTCTCAATAATCTATTGGAATTCTTCTAAGAAATTGTCTTCTTCAAGCTCTTACAATCCTACCAACCTCTCCTCCAGTGATTCCTAATTAGTCATGTATGTAGCTTGAGCTATTAATATACTCAACTCAAACTTATCGAATGCCACTAGTTCCTTTCCATATATCGATTTGAGGATGGTTTTCTTTGTGAACCTATTAATGTGGGTTTGTAACCCTCATCAAAACACACATGTATTCCGAGATAAAAACATCAAAGCATGGTTCCCACCATGTATTTACAAACCCTTCAATGTGTGGTGCTAGCTACTGCATTAATTTTATGGTTTATGGTTTTTTATGTTTATATGTAGAAATAAAACGATGTTGAAAGTAAATACTAAACAAAAATAGAGAATAAAAAGTGGTGTAAATGAAACACAAAATTGCATTAATGAAATATGCCTATGAAATAACACCTACACCATTTGCATTTTCTAAAATCAACGAGCACTACAAGTTAAAGGTCACTATAAAATGTCTAGTTCAATTTTTTTTTAGAACTAGGTTAGCATTCACAAGATAATGATTATGAAAGCATTCCTTGCAACATCCTCACAAAAAATAGTAGAAAAAAGACATGAGATATAGGAGCACTTACATTCATGAAATCTACTACCATTTTATTAATACATTGCTAGCAACGTTAGTGTTTTGTTATTGTTTACAAAATATGGAACTCTATCTTTGGTAGTTGAATCACTTTAACTCCATATGACCCTTCACCTTCTTTGACTATTTGAACTATTAATATTTGTTGACCTTCATTCTTCCACAATGCTTCCATTTACAAAATATTTTTCCAACTCAAAGGAGTTAGGAAAAAGGCGTTATACAAAAGTGCATGAATCAAACATAATCATATGAAATATCATTTTTGGGATTATCTATGTAGAGTAGAACAATATTTTATGACCCATATTCATGAGTATTAATCACAACTGATCAATTTCTCATGATTTTGAATAGTCTGTCATTTCTCAACTAGTTCTATGGTTTTGTAGGAACACAACACCTCACATTATTCCACCTTCCCCCATTCCCCCATTGAATTTCCATTCTTGCATGTTCGCCTTACACCTACAATTGCATTCACCACTCTTTATCCCCTTTATTCTTCTCACTAATGAACTCCTCACTTAGCACCCATTACATTTGGTGATGCTCAGAGGGGTGAAGAAGTGGGATTGTAACTAGTGAAATAAATCACATAGCATCAATCATCATCTTCGATGCTTACACCTGATAACCAAGACTCTCGAGGAGGTCACCCATTCCAAAACTCCTTTGGCTCAAGTGTGCTTAACTATGGAGTTTTTCCCACAATCAAACCCACTTAGCTTGCTACCCCATGCATTGAGTGCTAAGTGGACTCTTTAAAATCATGAGAAAATAGTCAATTGTTATTGATATTCATTGACATGGGTCATAGATTAATGACTTACTCTATGCTTTGAATCCTAAAGATTATATCTTATATATTGGATTGCAGAAGCCCCTCGATGCTTAAACATAGATTATGTTGAAAGAATTCACAACCTTTATTTATTTTAGAAGGAAGTACTTTAAGGATTAATTTATGTCTAGCTAAGTTTCAATAAATTACTTTGTATTATCCTTGTTCACGCTTGGTAGATGTTACAAACATTGGCTTTCTTCTCCTCATGAATTACTCAAGAGTGAGATTTAATCAAGATAATTGATTTTGTGTTTACGGGCTTGCAAATCAAAGTCAAACAACGAAACAACTTATCACAAACCACATATCTATAAATGCATTAATGTTGACAAACATTATACACAATCTTTTCCATACTCTACCCAAATTTTGAAATCCTTGTTCATTGTCTTTTTTCCTATTTGTAATCCTCACTTTTGTGATCTTTCATTGTAGATAATCAATCACACCTATGCTCCATCTTGCCATCTTCTTTACTTGGTTGTTTTCATCACCATCACCCTTATTTCTTCCACTACATGTTGTAACTCATCCACCCTTACAAATTGTGGTAAATATTGACAAACGAGAATCCCCACCCCAAATTATTCCCTCAATGGTGCATATGACAAGCCTAATTGTGCATTCTGCCTCCCCATCCTCCCTCTTCTAGACCATCACCATTGCCTCAATGAAATCACTAACGCTTGCTACTCAAGCATCTCCTCATTTCACATTTTGTTGACTACAACCACTCTTTTATTATCATCATCTTCAAATTGTTATTGCTCTTCTACATCCTCACTCTCTATATGTAAATAAATAATATTAAATCAAAGAAGTCAAAATCAAAGTACCCAACGAATCAATTTGTTGTCATAAATAATAATGTAGGTAGGCTTCTCCTCATACACAACTTATTGTTATCCTCACATATAGCTCATGCTTCAAAATGTCATTGTGAGGTGAAATGCTATTGCGTTATGGTAGTGTCAGTCTTTGCAGCCTTCTTCCAGTGATCAAACATGCTCTTACACAAGTGATTTTAAAGTGTCAAGGTCAAATTTTATCATTTTAGTGAGTCTTCAAGTAAAATTTGGTCACTAGGCATTAGGTTTGGGGTTTGATTTTACCCTTGTCAAAGTTGTCCAAAT
>APFE030285729.1:2221-29350 GCA_000404065.3 Pinus taeda
GGTCGATGTATATTACCATACTAGATCACACGTAAAGTTTCGTGGAATTTGGCTAGGTCTAAGTAGGATTTTTTAATAGTTAAAAATTTCCCGCAAAACGGGATTTTTTTAATTATTTTTTATGTAAAGGCATAAATAAGTGGCCTTAGGAAATGTCTGGGGCGTATGACCACTCGAAATTCATCCTCAGAGGCCCAGCATTCTCCTAGAGCCTACTTTGGGGGTCAAAAAATGACTCAGAGTCCCTCAAAGGCCGATTTTTCAAGTGACAGTGGCAAAAATGAAGAAAAAATTCAAAAAAATGAATAATTGGAAAAATTTATAAATTTTTCTAAAGTCAAAATAAGTCAAATTTTGACATGGAAATTAAGCAGAGGATCAAGGGTGATGTGGCAAGCAATGTGGGGCCCACCACATAAAGTTTCAACTCAAGTCAACTCAAAGTCAAAAAAAAAGTCAAAGTCAAAGTCAAAGCAAATGGGCCAGCGTTGAAGTTCATAAGGCAAATGGAATTTTATGAAGTTTTAACTTTGATTTAATTATAAGGCTGAGAAATTAAAATGTATTAAAATAGCTGAGTGGGAAGGGACCCCACCTCAGCCAGCAAAAAAGCACATGCAAAAAAAAAATCTACGTACAGCTCCCAATCAAAGTCCGTACGGCAGTTTAACGCAAGTCTAATGGGCAGTCAACAGGGCAGCAAGGCAGCATAGCTATTAACGTGAGCAGTCAACGCAGGCATGTGCAGTCAACAGCCAGCCCATATGTAACAGCAATTAATACACGCAGTTCACTCACAGCTAGTCCGTACGCTGTCCCAGCAGTTACGTGGGCAGCACAGTGATATGTGGGCAGCACAGTGATACGTGGGCAGTCAAAGCACTTCCATGCAGCAATTAAATCAGCAGTTTGCAAGCATATTCCATGAAGTTAACGCAGAGTTTAAAGGCAGCCAATACATTTAACGCAGATTTTCATAAACAGCAGTTACATTGGCATTCTACAGCATGTTTACTCAGCATGTTCAAACAGCAAGTTACACTCAGCAGTTTAACGCATGTTTACTCACAACCAATGGACAGCAGTTCAAAGGCAGCCATACAGCAGTTCACATGTTCAGTCAACAGCAGTCTCATCAGCAGTTATCTTTAGAAATCAAACAGTCATAGCAGCCACTTGTCATTCTTCTTGCTACATTGGGATTGTCACTTGTTACACTTGCCATTGTCTCTTGGCATTGGGATCTCCTCCCATTTTCCTATTTATATGAGCCTTGGGCTCTTATTGTAGATGATAGAACAAGCTATTGGGCGGGCGGAGACTCTGCCGGATTTTGTACTCAGTTTTCACATAAATAAATAAAATTCTTTGGGGTTACTAGCTTCTCTTGTGGTGCATGCTTTGGTACATAAGGTATATCTGTGTCGTTTCATATTCATTTGATTTTCATTTGCTATCTAGTTGTTTTTCATTTTGCCTGAAGGCACTATTGTCTAGGGAGGAGAGATTTGCAGCTATCTCAAATCTCCTCTGGGCTTGGTATATTTTGTACACTTGTTGTAGCTTGTCCATTCTCGATTGAATGACAAGCTCAACTTGGTCTCTATATGCCAAGTCTCTTTTTGCACTAACAATTTGTTTGCAAGTGTTTTCTGTGTTTTCAAGGGATATGTTGCCAGCTCTATTGGAGTGTGAGGACTTCTTTAGCGGGAATAGTCACCTCCAAGGATATCAAGGGTCCCGCAAGTTGCTCAAGCCAGCAACCTCATAAGACATCAAAAAGATCTATTTCAGAGGGGGTTTCCTGAGCCCTTGCTTGTTTTCTATCTTGAAAAATTATTGCAAATTGTCTTCTTTTATTTGAAAACATTTGTCTTCATCATGAAAAATATAAAATATAAAATTTAAATAAAAAAATTTCCTTCAAGGTTTTAGATTAAATTTTAAATTTTGTTTTAAGTTTAATCTTTGTCTGAAGGGGCATAAAAAAATTTGTGGGAAAATTATTTTTGTTGCCAGATTCAGTTGTTTTCATGTTATATCTTTCACGCTGAGATCTGAAGTTTCAAGTCGAGATACGTATGATATCTAGTTGATGGTTTATAACTCATGGTGGTTTGAAGCATTCATCCTTTCCTTTTTAAATCTTCAGTTGCTAGATATCATTTGGGTCATTCAAAGAGCACTGTGATTTAGCTGATGACAAATGATTGTTGTTCACGTTTCACGTTTCTATATCATTTAACAAGTAATCATCTTAATAATGATCTCTCAAGGCACTGGTCTGCTAACTAATCAAATCATTTTAGTGCTTATCTTAATCGTGTCTCATGTCTCCCAACCAACTGGTCAACAGTTGGTCTTCATCATCTCTCAGGGTCTACCCCCCTTAGCCGCGGGAGACAGGCTTAAACGGAGGGATCGGGGATCAGAGTGACAGCCCCCGGTCTAAGCGTTGTCGTGCCAATCTGTGCGACAACACCACTGTCGGTCCTCTATATTTTGATCTTCTTCCCTGTTTGATTTTCCACCAAGGCTTTGAAAAAATGGAACCATTTAAACACTTCATCCTTCTTCTTCAAGAAATAGATCCATGTTTTACGAGAGAAGTCATCCACAAAAATTGCATAGTATAAGTAACTTCCCAATGATGTTACAGGCAACATACCAGATAGGTCAGAAGGACCAATTGAAAAATATCGGTAGTTTGGCTTTCACTTGAAGGGAATGGTTCACTTGTAAGTTTCCCAGTTACACAACCCTGACAAACTCCCTCGTGATTCATGTTAAACTCGAGCATACCTGTGACCATCTTCCTTAGCCCTAGTAAGGCTTTGTAATGAAGGTGGGCAAATCTTTGGTGCCATAATTCAGATTGAAGAGAAGTATCACAAGTCAAGGCTCACAAAGGACTTCCTCCCACTTGATAGAGACCATCAACCCTAAATCCAAATGTAAATGCATTTTTAGGGTTTCTTTGCCAAATACGTACATTTCCATCAATGAATGCTACCTTGAAGCCTTTATCTTCCATTGGAGAAATAGACACTAGGTTCTTCTTCAAATCGGGTAGATACAATACTTCTTGTAGATGAATGGTTTGACCTTGATTTAAGTGAAGAGCGACAGTACCTATCCCTTTCACAGGGTAGGTGGCATTATTTCCAAGTATGATCTCCAAATTAGTCTTCTTTTCAATCAAATATGAGAGGGCCTCTTTGTACCCAGTGAAGTGCCTGGAGGCTCCACTATCAATCAACCAATGATCAAAAGCATCCGAAGGAGAGGCAGTATATAGAGCAGAAATAAATTAAAAAAAAAAACTCCTTTTGTTTTTCTACAACATTACTTTCCTCATACCTGGAATTTCTCATCCTTTTGGGAGGTCGACCATTTCCATGTCAAGTAGCAAGAGCATTCCTCTTTCCTCTATTGTTGAACGTGTTGTTCCTTTGATTGCCAATGCCTTTGAAATTGTTGTTGTTGTTGTTGTCGTCATCCCTTGGAGAAGCCTTCTTGTGAGGACAATCTCCAACATAGTGGCCGAACCTGTTACAATTGTAGCACCTTCCTTTTCTTCCTTCTTTGAACCCCTGCTTGAATCCTTGACCCTGTCTCCTTGGACTAGCATTACTTTTCCTCTTAGCATGAGAGGAGAAAGCAGTAGGTTCATTTCCATTTGAAGGCTCGCCTCTCTGCATCATCCTCGTCTCTTCTTGAGTGCATCTAGCCAATAATTCATCAAAACTAGGAATAATGTCATTGTTGATGCTCTTGAAAGACCTCCAAGTGCAATGAGAGTAAGCTCCCTGTTAGCAATAACTTCTCCAATAGATAGTAGGCATTCTTGATTTGTGTTATTCTCATAAATTAGGATTGGATAGACTCCCCTTTATCCATCTTGATGTCCTTCAACTTGTTCTTAAGAAACAGGATTTGATTTGCATTGTTTACTTTGAACATCCCAACAAGCTTCTCATACATCTCCTTAGATGTTCCCAAATCAAAAATATAGGCAACCAAATGCTTTTGAATGGAATCTATGATAATTCTTTTAGCTTTGACCTCACCTTTCTTATACTTCGTCTTTGCAACAATCGGTGCATTTGAAGGAGGCTCCACCACTCTTCCCTGCACATCGTCATCTTTTATGCATGATAGTCTGATTTATCCTTGAGGCTTATCCTTAGATTTGAAGTAACATGTAGTAGCCATTGAGGATAGTCCAATAATCTTGTCTAACAGATCTCCCTTAGCGATTGTTTTTCTCTCTCTTGCTTGGGCTTTGTTTTCACCAGTGCTCTGATACCATGTTAATTTTAGTTAACAATGGTATGTTCTACGCTTAGCACAATTACTTCAATGTTCCTTTAGCAGCACAATGACAATTTCCAATTTAGTTTTCCAATAGAAATAACATTAAGCATAAATCACATTGACATTAACTGTAGATAGAACATAAAATAAAATGCAAAAGACAAGCCAAGACAAGAGAACCCCAGATTTGGCAAATGTCAGGAAAAAACCCCAATGTGGGGAAAACCCTTTGATCAATTCTTCTTATATTATATCAAATGTTCAACAAAGAGAGAGAGAGTACAAAAAGTCAAAGTTGACTGCCAAATCAAAGTCAAAATAGTCTTGTCATATCTGCAGTCAACTACAATCAAATTCAGCCCTAACTAGAAAGTCAAAGATGGTCAATACAGCAACAAAAAACTTCCCCTTTGAAGCTCGGTCAAAGGCAGACAAACTCGGCCTCTTTAGCTGGTCAAATAGCAGTCAAAATAGTCCACAAAACAATAGTCAAAATCGATCAACTGAAGTCAAATTTTGCGGTCAACCCAAGTTAAAGTGTTCAAAATTTCTCGATTTTTGTCCCAATTCGTACAACCTGTCAAAAACAAATTTTTCCCACAAAAATCACATTGAAATGATGAGTCGAAGTGTCTGGTCAACGCTGGTCAAACCCCTGCGACAATCTTGAAATTTGGCCTTGCAATCTGCCCAGAAAATTCATCCTCCGTGCCACAAGCGTGAGAGAGAAGATCTGCCCAATAGTTGTACGAACCAAAAGGGGAGGAGAGAGAAGAAAATGTGAGTAATGATGCCAAATGAGGTGAGAGGTCACTTATATTTATACAAGTCGTTGAAGGTGAAGTGACCCATCATTGGGTTTCATGAGCCTACATGATGTTGTGGCATCTCCATCAAATGAGCTGTCTAAAGTGGAATTTGGCCCTAGTTGCCAATTTTACACAGGTCCAGCCCCTTTCCCTCACCTAAGCTTTGTCACATACTTCCACAAGGGTGTTGAAGTCTCTGTGTTTCTCTCCCTCATCAATGTTAGTTTCATGACCATCATCCCCTCCAATTTATGTAGTAAAACTATAGAGGTACCTAGGGAGGTACCCAATACGAATAACAATATATATGTGTTTATGTATTGTTATGTATGGAGGCCAATTCTAGTAAATAAGTTCCATGTGGTAGTGTGAACACAATAAAGGCATTCCACCTTCTAGAATGTTCCTTCCCTATAATGTTCTTCAGAGGTAGATATTGTTAAAAATAGAAGTATAAGGAATGTCATTGATAATGGTGAAGATTATTTGTAACAAGTATTGCTTGAGGAGTAAATTCATTCCTTAAAAAATTATATATGTTGTTTCCCTACCTTAAAGGTTTTATCCATATTTCTTGTGTTCATTGTTTTGTGTGAATGATTTCGTCATGAAGTTAAGGGTTGATTATAGATTATATTTTCAGATCTATTGAGGAACATAACAATTGGTATCAGATCCCTTTCCTCAACCAAAGTGGGGCAAAAATTTTTCCATTTTGCATAATTTTTTCACTAGCAAAAAAGAAGGCAGTGCAAATCAAGTTAATTTCAGCAATTTTGAATAGAAATTGCAAAAAGTGTTAATTTTAGGCAACATTGGTATGTTCTATGCTTTAGAGCAATTTTACTTCAATTTCTTTATGAGCCCAATATCAATTTCAGTTTAACAATCACATAAACATGAAAGTAAAATGTTGATAGAACATAAACATAAACAGTGGAAGACAAGCCAAGACAAGAGGACACAAGATGTGGCACCAGCCAGGGACAAACCCCAATGTGGGGAAACCCTTGATCAAATCTTCTTTTAGTCTTCAATAGTTCAGTAGAGAGAGATAGTAAAATTTACAAATTGTGATAATTTATAACAGAGCAAAAGAGCCCTAACCAGAAAAGTCAACGCGGTCAACAAGGCAGATTTGACCCTCAAAGATTCGGACAACTTCAATCAACTTCAGCCTCTAAACAGCAAGACGAAACAACGCTCAAAACAGTGGAATTTTGCCAAGTCAAAGTCTAGTCAAATAGTCAACCTGAGATCAGCCCTAACCACAATCGATGTTGGCTGGTCAACGTTGGTCAAACCCTTCCTGAAATTCAGTCAACGTTGGTCAACGTCCAAAACAGAAAATTGTTGTCCTTTCCTTCACACGTGTGGAGAGAGAAGCTGCCCAGAAATTCATACCCAATCAAATGAGGAGAGAGAGATGTGTGAAGATGAGTGATGACAAAATGAGGCCAAGTCACCTTCTATTTATATGTAACGTTGAGGATGAATAGACGTGATTGTTGGGCTTCTGAACCTACATGAGTTTGCTCGTCGACCTTGACAATTTATCCATAATATAAATAAATTCATATCTTCATTCGTATATGTCAAAATCGGATGATCTTTAGATCAATCCTACACCTCTCCAATAGAGGAATCTAATAAAAATATCAGTGGTCATAAATAAGATGACCCATGTGGAGTTTGGCCCTAGTTGCCAATTTTAACATTCCCTCTCAATTAGGGAGAACTCCCCCTGCTAATCCATTTGCCAATCTGTACTATCTCTGCCATCCATGCACTACTACGCACTGCTCTGCTGAAATATGAAGAAGAAGAAGTGATCGAGAATGTATCATACCATTCTCTACTGACCCAAAGTCAATCCCAATCAAAAGAGAGTGTCTCATACCACTCTTACTGACCCGAAGTCAGTTCCCATTGGTCTGAGATCAATATCAGACATCCTAGCATAGGGAGTACGGTAGTACACGATGCGTCCATTGGTAGTACTATGGTCCCTATCCTCATTTCCCTACTCATTGGCCAAACGAGAGGTACTTCCCATGAGTCCCAGACTGCATGGGTAGGATGTCTCGGCAAGAGACGGATGAACCACTCATCTTGCTCACATGTCGTCGAAGGGTATCACAAGGGAACGATGAACCACCCACCCTGTACACAACAAACCACTAGGGGAGGGTTGAACCACTCACCCTATGGTTGCTCACCGTTCCAAGAAGTATCCCAAGCCCCCCAAAGCTCCCAGAGCTCACTGTCCATCTCATACAAGACCCTCATAAGAGGGTCTCTCCACGATTCCAAGTCATTCTCGAAAGGCCAAGAATTTGACCTTCCCCAAGGGCTTTGTCGGAATATCGGCAACCTGCTCATCAGCGCCAATGTGATGGAGCCTTATTGCTCCTCATTGTACAATATCCCGGATAAAGTGGTACCTGATATCTATATGCTTGGAGCGATCATGAAACACAGTATTCTCTGATAATCGGATCCCACTCTCGTTTTCGCAAAGGATCACAATGGTATCCAACACATGTCCAAACAGAGCACTGAAAAGCTTCCTCAACCAAACAGCTTCACAGGAGGCCATTCTAGCAGCTATGTATTCGGCCTCGGCAGTGCTCAAGGCAACCGATTTCAGCTTCCTGCTCATCCAGGATATCGAAGCAGAACCCAAAGAAAAACAGCATCCAGAAGTGCTCTTGTGATCCACCACACTACCAGCCCAATCAACATCAGAATAACCATGCAGCCTCACATTTCTGGCAGTGTATCTCAATCCATGAGTGATTGGGCCCTGAAGATATGTCAGAAAATTCTTGGCAGCAATCCAATGTATATGATGAGGCTCAACCATGTATTGGCTCGAAGTGTTAACTGCAAAACATATGTCTCGACGGGAGTTCACCAAGAACATCAGTGCTCCTATGAATTGACGATATTCAGAAGCATTTCCCAATTCAGGTCCAACAACACTACCACATAAATTCTTAAAGTTAAGTTCCATTGGAGTATTCACAGGCTTGTAGCCCACCATCCCAAATCTTTCAGATATCTTCACAACATATTTTCCTTGAGAGAGGAAAATTTCACCTAGCTTTTTCCAAACCTCCAACCCTAGGAAATAGTGCATTAGTCCTAGGTCCTTCATCTCAAATTTAGAAGCCAACTCCCTCTTACATTTGTGAATGAGGGTCTACACCTGTCATAAAGAGATCGTCCACATAAAGTACCAGAATGAGAGGTTTATCATTTTCAACCTTAAAGTAAAGGTTCGGATCGGGTTCACTTCTAGTGAATCCCAGCTTCATCAGATAGCTATCGATCCTCTCATACCAAGCCCAGGGTGCTTGCTTCAATCCATTGAGAGCTTTCTTCAACATGCATACATGAGATTCCCGATCATGAACTTCAAACCCCTCGGGTTGTTCCACATAGACTTTCTCTTTGATTGAACCATGCAAGGTGGTCTCAATATCCATCTGATGTAGGGTCCATCCTTGTGAGGCAACAAGAGCTATGATCGAGCGGATGGTGGTGTACTGAGCAACAGGTGCAAATATCTCATCATAATCTACACCTTCCTTTTGAGAGAAGCCTCGAGCAACAAAGCGAGCCTTGAACTTTTCTGCACTTCCATCAACTCCATGCTTGATTTTGTAGAGCCACTTAGAAGTGACAACCGATCTGTCTTGGGGTCTAGGGACCACATCCCAAACATCATTCTTCATAATTGACTCGTATTCTTCGTTCATAGCATCCTTCCATACTTGTTGCTTCACGGCTTCTTTGAATGATGAAGGCTCATTTTGAATGATAGTGCTCATGGCGGTCAAATATCCTTGGTACCTGTTCGGCTTCTTACTTTCACAAAAAGTCCCCCTTGGTGCAATGTGCCTCTCAGCATCTTCGAGAGTCTCTCTAAGCCATGGGGTTCTACTCTTGGAGGAGGAAGGCTCATTAAGGGGTGGATCAATAAGATCCATAGGCTCATCAACATCAAGCATCGTTTCGTCCTCTTTTTCACCATGATTTCCTGTGTCAGCTTCTTTGTCCTTCCTTACGATAGGAAGGTTGTTTATCTTCCTGAGGGCCATATCTTCGTCGAAGATGACATCATGACTTATCTCAACCTCCTTTTGACCAGCGACATAAATTCTATATCCCTTAGAATTTTCACTATAGCCCACAAAGATTCCTTTCGTCCTGATGCACCCAATTTGCTTCTTTTCTCTTTCGGCACTTGAAAATATACGGGGCTTCCAAAAACTCTAAAATGAGAGACATCGGGTTTCTTCCCAGTGAACATTTCTTCGGCAGTCTTGGAGTCCAATGCTTAATGGGGGCATCAGTTTTGAACATAGACGGCGATATTTGCAAGTTCACCCCATAGAAACTTCGAAAGGCCTTGATCATGAAGCATGGCACGAACAGCGTCTACAATAGAGCGATTCTTCCTTTCAGTGACACCATTCTGCTCGGGAGTGTATGGCATTGTAGTCTCCCTCTTAATGCCAGCTTCTCTGCAATAATCTTGGAAATCATGGGATTCATACTTGGTCCCATTATCAATCCTCAATATCTTGATTTTCTTCCCGGATTGGTTTTCGATCAAGGCTTTGAAATGTCAGAACCATGTGAACACTTCATCTTTCTTCTTCAAGAAGTAGATCCAAGTCTTGCGAGAATAATCATCCACAAAGGTGAGATAATATAAGTATCCTCCCAAGGAGTTTACAAGCATCATACCAGATATGTCGAAGTGGATCAATTGCAATATGTCTGTGGTCTTGCTATTACTTGAGGGGAATGGTCCCCTTGTAAGTTTTCCTTCCACACATCTCGGACATACACCTTCATGCTCTACTTTGAACTCGGGCATAACTATCACCATCTGTCTCGCATCGAGTAGGGCCTTATAATGAAGATGGGCGAACCACCAATGTCATAGTTCAAATTGTAGAGATGTGTCACAAGACATGGCTCCCAATGGTCTTCCTCCAACTTGATACAAACTATTAACCCTGAACCCAAGAGTAAAAGCATCCTTGAAATTTCTTTTTCAAACACGTACCTTTCCATCAATAAAAGCCACCTTGAATCCTTTATCTTCCATTGTTGAAATGGACACCAGGTTCTTCTTCAGATCGGGTACATATAGTACTTCTTGCAAATGAATAGTGTTACCTTGATTCAATTGAAGGGTAACATTCCCTACTCCCTTCATGGCATAGGTGGCATCATCTCCAAGGATGATCTCCAAGTTTGTCTCATTTTCTATCAGATTAGAGAGGGCTTCCTTGTATCTAGTGAAGTGCCTTAAGGCACCACTATCAATTAGCCAATTTCCCAAAGTGTCCAAAGGAGAGGCAGTGGAGAGGGCTACTCTTTTTGCTTATTGTTGACAACATTCGATTCATGATACCTAGAGTTCCTTGATTTCTTGGAGGGTCGACCATTTCCTTGATATCCCGCATTCCTTTTTCCTTTGCCATTGGACCTGCCATTTCTTTGATCGTTGTTGTTGTTGTTGAAGTTGCCCCTGGAGTTGTTATGATAGTCATCATCTCGAGGTGTATCCCTTTCATTAGGACACTCCCTTGCATAGGGGCTAAACTTATTGCTAACAAAGCACCTACCCTTCCTTCCTCCCTTAGATCCAGGGTTTCCATGGAAATGACCTTTAGACCCTGCATTATTCCTCCTTTTGGCATGAGTGGAGAATGCAGTGGGGTTGCTTCTATTAGAAAGCATTTCTTGCTCCACCATTCTTGTTTCTTCTTGAATGCATCTTGACATCAATTCTTCAAACCCTGGAATTTGATCATTGTTGAGTATAGTGATTCTAAATACATACCACTCAGGTGGGAGTCCTCCAACGGTGGTGAGAGTAAGTTCCTATCAGGAATAACTTTTCCAATCGATAGTAGATCATTCTTGATCTCAGTAATCCTCAAGAAATAGGATTGAATGTCCTCATCCTTGCCCTTCTTAATATCCTTCAACTTATTCTTGAGAAAGAGAATTTGATTAGCATTACTAACCTTGAACATGCCGACCAACTTATCGTATATCTCCTTGGAGGTCTTCAATTAGGAGATATAGGCCACCAGATGCTTGTCAATGGAATCCTTGATAATCTTCTTCGCTTTGACTTCAGCCTTATTGTACTTGGTCTTCGCAGTAGCCGGTGCATTTGAAGGACGGTAAGGGATTTTACCCTGCACATAATCCATCACTTCCTTCTCTTTCAAAGTCAAATCAAGAGACATCTTCCATCCATGATAGTCAGATTTATCATGGAGCTTGTCTTCAATCGAGAAGTAGGATGAGGAACCCATTGAGTCTTGTCGTCCTTGTCCAACTGCCTTTGGTGATTGCTCTTTCACTCTTGCTTGGGCATTGTCTTCACCTCAGCTCTAATACCATGCTAAATTTAGGCAACAATGGTATGTTCTAAGCTTTAAAGCAATATTACTTCAATTTCTTTATGAGCCCAATATCAATTTCAGTTGAACAATTGTCCAACTGTCTTTGGTGATTTCTCTTTCACTCTTGCTTGGGCATTGTCTTCACCTCAGCTCTAATACCATGCTAAATTTAGGCAACAATGGTATGTTCTAAGCTTTAAAGCAATATTACTTCAATTTCTTTATGAGCCCAATATCAATTTCAGTTGAACAATCACATAAACATGTAAGTAAAATGTTGATAGAACATAAACATAAACAGTAGAAGACAAGCCAAGACAAGAGGACACAAGATGTGGCACCAGCCAGGGACAAACCCCAATGTGGGGAAACCCTTGATCAAATCTTCCTTTAGTCTTCAATAGCTCAACAGAGAAAGATAATACAATTTACAAATTCTGATAATTTACAGCTGCAGCAAAAAACAGAAAATTGTCTTTCCTTCGCACGTGTGGAGAGAGAAGATGCCCAGAAATTCGTACCCAATCAAATGAGGTGAGAGAGATGTGTGAAGATAAGTGATGACCAAATGAGGCCAAGTCACCTTCTATTTATATGCAACGTTAAGGATGAATAGACGTGATTGTTGGGCTTCTGAGCCTACATGAGTTTGTTGCCCGACCTTGACAATTTGTCCATAATATAAATAAATTCATATCTTCATTTGTACATGTCAGAATCGGATGATCTTTAGATCAATCCTACACCTCTATGAGAGAGGAATCTAATAAAAATATTAGTTGTCATAAATAAGATGACCCGTGTGGAGTTTGGCCCTAGTTTTAACAGAAAGCAAGTACAGATCTACAATCCTCTCGAAAAACACCCATTTAAACAAAAAATCAAGAAAAAAACATCCAAAACAAAGAACAAACAATTGAGATATTACTCATTCAAAATCATCAGTTTCAAGGTTCTTTTGGGGACATCCACGTGAATTAAAGATCCGATATATTTTTATAGAGTGAAAAGATTTCAATCAAACCAGTGTAATTAGATGTAAAATGGGTATGGCATTTTATTATTGGGATCATAATAGCAAATCAAAGAAATGTTACCATCATTTTGCCCATTTTCATTTAGCCACCTTCAAAAGCTCCATCCAAAAGTGTTTTTTCTTCAAAACCTAGTTCTATTTTTGGATTATGGCAAGCAATATGTATTTTACAAGAAAAGGTGATGGTCCAAGTATTGAAAAATACATCAAAGAAACAAAGAATAAATGGGCAACGTTTTGGAGAATTTGGATCCTTAGACATTTAACAAAATATGCTGACATATGGTAGCAATCTTTGGACATTACTAAGATAAATGCACTTTCTAACAAAGAATATGAAAAGGTATTTTAGATAGGAGGTCTCATGTTGTAAAAAAGGATGAGGAAATCACTAGGAATTTATTTTCATGTGAACTCTATATTACAAGTCCATGAATGTATTCAACAAGAGAAGGTAATTATTTTTATTAACCTCAATCGCCATCATAATCTCAATAGATCTGAAGATATAATCCATAATCAACTTTAAATTTCAACAAGAAATCATTCACACAAAAGAATTAACACAATAATGGAGAGAAAACCCTTGAGGTGGTGTAACACCATATAGTAGTCCTTAAGGAAGTTACTACTCAAGCAATACGTGCGTGTTACAATAATAATCTTCACCATGCTCTATTGCATTGTTTATACTTCTATTTATAATAGTATCTACCTCCTAAAAACATTCTAGAAAAAAGATATTTCAAGAAGGTGGAACCTTCTAGCCTTCATTGTGTTCACACTACCACATGGGCATTATCTACTAGAAATGTGTTAAAATTGGCAACTAGGGCCAAACTCCATGTGGGTCTTCTTATTTATGCCAGCTGATATTTTTCTTGGATTCCTCTCGTAGAGAGGTGTATGATTGATCTAAAGATCATCCGATTCCGACATGTATTCATGAAGATATGAATTTATTTGTGTTATGGGACAATTCATCAATGTCGACCAGCGACCAAATTGCCCCCACTTATCCTCCACGTTTAGTATAAATAGAAGAGGACTTTAAGTCATTTGATACACACACTCTTGTGATCTCTCTTCATTCTGTTTTGGGTTTGATGAAGATGAGATCCAGTGGGAGTGCCCTAGGTGATATGCTGCCCTAATCGGAGATGCCCTAGAAGCTGTGATGGAGAAGGCTTTACTCAGTCATGGAGAAGGCTCTATGTTGCCCTAATGGAGAAGCCTAATGCAGCAATGGAAGAAGCCTTATTGTTATCATGGAGAAACACTTAAGCTGGCATGGAAATAAAGCCCAACGTTGAAGCCTCCTAAACACAGTCATGGAACAAGGGTTCTAATGTTGTCATGCCCTAAACGTAGAGAGACCTAAACTCTGTCCTAAAGGAATCATGGTTGCAGCCTAACGTTGTCATGGTGATGACCCTATGGAGATGAACTTAACACAGGTCTCCTAGCCGCAGCACTTAAGGTTGCCCTAGGCCACAATCCATGAGGGTATATACACAGCAAGAAGGGACTCACATCTAGCCCTAGTTGTTGTCCTATTTACCCTAGACACAGTCCTAAATTGTGAGCTAAGATGCAGAGGGAAAGGCCTTAACCAGCAGCGTGTGAAGCCCTAATCCGCAGTTCTAAAGAGCCCTAATTGTTGTTCACAGCATGACCCTTATACACAATCAAAGACTCCTATACGCTAGCAGAAAAATCAGTTTGTAAAGCTCTTATATGCAGCAAGCAGAAGGAGCCTTTTGGTAACGAAAAGGGTCTCTATTCTAAGACCAAGGGTAGTGGAACTTCCAACATGGAAGAGGAGGACTATCATTGTTTAGAAGTTGTCATGGAGGAAGACTTATTACGCAGCACTTATCTACAGTTAAGAGAGGTTCATTAGTAGTCTTGTATTGCTGTCATGATTGGTTGTAGATGATAACGTGGCCTAATTAGCGACATGTAGGCAAGATGAATGGTTCATCCTTCTCCTGCTGATACATCCTACCCATGCAGTCTGGGACTGATGGGAAGTACCTCTCATCTGGCCAATGAGTAGGGAAATGAGGATAGGGACCATAGTAGTACTGATGGACGCATTGTGTTACTATCATACTCCCTATGCTAGGATGATATTGATCTGGGATCAATTGGAACTAACTTCGAGTCAGTAAGAGTGATATAACTCACTCTCTTTTGGGACTGATTTCGGATTAGTAAGAGCGGTATGATACACTCTCTTTATTTAGGAAATGATTTCGGATCACTAAGAGTGGTATGAGACACTCTCTTTTATATGGGACTGACTTTGGGTCAGTAGAGGATGGTATGATACATTCTCGATCACTTCTTCTTCTTCTTAGTTCAGCAGAGTAGAGAAGTGCAGGGCACTGATGGCAGAGATAGTACAGTCTGGCAGATGGATTAGCAGATGGAGTTCTCCCTAGTTGAGAGGGAGTGTTAACATTGGCAACTGCAGCCAAACTCCATGTGGGTCTTCTTATTTATGGCAGCTAATATTTTTCTTGGATTCCTCTTGTCGAGAGGTGTAGGATTGATCTAACGATCATCCGATTCCGACATGTATTCATGAAGATATGAATTTATTTGTATTATGGGACAACTTGTTAAGGTCAGCCAACAACCAAATTGCCCCCACTTATCCTCCACGTTTTAGTATAAATAGAAGAGGAAGTCATTTGACACACACTCTCTTGTGATCTCTCTTCATTATGTTTTGGGTTTGATGAAGATGAGATCTAGAGGGAGTGCCCTAGGTGATACACTGCCCTAATAGGAGATGCCCTAGAAGCTATGATGGAGAAGGCTCTACGCTACCCTAAAAGAGAAGCCTAATGCAGCCATCGAAGACCCCTTATTATTATCATGGAGCAACACCTACGCTAGCATGGAAATAAAGCCCTAACGTTGAAGCCTCCTAAACACAGTCATGGAACAAGGGTTCTAATGTTGTCATGCCCTAACATAGAGAGACCTAAGCTCTGTCCTAAAGGAATCATGGTTGCAACCTAACGTTGTCATGGTGATGACCCTATGGAGATGACCTTAACACAATCTCCTAGCCGTAGCACTTAAGGTTGTCCTAGGCCGCAATCCATGAGGGTATATACGCAGCAAGAAGGGATTCATATCTAGCCCTAGCTGTTGTCCTATGTTACCCTAGCTGCAGTCCTAAAGGGGGAGCTAAGATGTAGAGCAAGAGGCCTTAACCAGCAGCGTGTGAAGGCCAAATCCAAAGTTCTAAAGAGCCCTAATTGATGTTCAAAGCATGACCCTTATACACAGTCAAAGACTCCTATATGCTTGCAGAAAAATTAGTTTGTAAAGCTCTTATATGCAATAAGCAGAAGGAGCCTTTTGGTAACAAAAAGGGTCTCTATTCTAAGACCAAGGGTAGTGGAACTTCCAGCATGGAAGAGAAGGACTATCATTGTTTAGAAGTTGTCATGGAGGAAGACTTATTACGCAGCTCTTATCTGCAGTTAAGAGAGGCTCATTAGTAGTCTTGTATTACTGTCATGATTTGTTGTAGATGACAGCGTGGCCTAATTAAGGATTGTCTGGGCATTTTGGTGATGATTCATGAGCATGATTTGAAGGGTTGCTACAGCTAGTTGCCTTGCTAGGCTGCAAGCCATAGCAAGCAGCGAAGGTTGTCCCATGACAGTATTGCGGTATGCAGCATATGTGACAGTGAGGATGGGTACAACATGATGCAGCACAGTGATGATGATGGGCATCGATGTATATCAGCAGCATGATGTATTGCAGCAGCTTGATGATGATGGGCGCAGCAGCATGATGTATTGCAGCGACTTGATGATGATGGGCACAGCATGATGATGATGATGTATTGCAGTATGCATAGTGCCATGAAGGGTACAGCACAGTGTAGCATGAAGGATGCAGCATAATGATGGTGAAGAGCCGCATAGTGATGAGAGCAGCTCAATGATTGGTTGCAGCACAATGACAGGTGCAGCATGATGATGAGGTGCAACACAATGATGGGTGCAGCATGGTGATGGAGTCACCTTGAAGGATCAGCTGAGGCAATAGCCTTCACCTGAGTTCAGATGAGCTACCTCATGTGTTATCTTCTTAGAGAAGATCTATGCTCTTATTTTGATAAGTCAAAATGTTGACTTCTAATGTTTATGAACAATCTCTCTCTGCTGAACTATTGAAGAACATAAGAAGAATTGATCAAGTGTTTCCCCACATTGGAATTTGTCACCGGCTGGCGCCACATCTTGTGTCCTCTTGTCTTCTGCGATTTATGTTTATGTCCTATTTGCATTTTACCATCATACTAAATGAATTAATATTGAGCTAATATGGAAAATTGAAGTAAATTTGCTCTCAGCATAGAACATACCTAAAATTAACAAAATGGCTTCCATCCACAATAACATATAAACTCATATCTACTATTATTCCTATTGGATACCTTAACCTCCCTACATACCTCATGATACCCCACTAGGTATACTACAATTTCTTCCTCCTCTCCATGGTATGTGGTACCCACTTCTAGTTCTTCCTCCTAATCATAGTATTCAAAACCGGCCTTGCTAACGGGTTATCGGTCTAACCGGGCTGTTAGCAGGCCCACTGTCAAAACCGGCCAAAAAACCCGGTTAGAGGGGTCATTTCGCCTTTTGTTGCAACTAACCGGTCCTAACCGGCCAATTTAGGACGGAATTGCAAACCGACCGGTTCCATCCTAAACCAGCCGGTTAGGAGGCACGCCCACTATGAACTGAAAAAGCGACTTTCTGACTGTGTTTTAGGGGTTTTGGGGGGAAACTAAGGGTGCTTTCCCTCCAAAAACACCCTCTCCAAGCCTTTAAGAGGCTCCTCTCACTCTCATTTGTCTCACACATCTGATTTGGAGTGTTTATGAGGATTTGTGAGTTTGTTTGTGAGCTTGGAGAGTGTTGAGTTTTTGCTGAAGTAGTCATCTTGGAGTTGGAGTTGGAGCTATTTTGGAGATAGTGTGTAGCTGTCAGTGGAGTTGCCATCTTCAAGAGGAGGCTAAGGAAGTTAGTTTGCATTTCCAGGTAAGGATTTTCACTTGAAAATTCCTCGTTTGATTGTTGTCCATGAATTAAATTTTGTTATGTGTTATAAATTTATAAACTTCTCACTTGTATCATCTATGCTATGAACTCTCTAGCTCTATGCTATCAAATTTTGTAGCTTGCATGTGCATTTGTTTTCCTACATTTATCTTTGGTTTTCCATGTTGCTTAGCTGCAATTTTTTTTTTTAAATGGCAGATTTCTTTGCAAATTGTTATTATTTCAACCAAACATGGCTCCAAAAGGAAAGGACAGTGCATGGGCTCATTGTGATGTAATTGATGGAAAAATGATATGCAAATTATGCCATAAATCTATTGGAAGTGGGGGTATTCTTAGGTTGAAACACACTTGGCTGGGATAAGAGGCCAAGTAAAGCCATGTGACGCACCAAATGCACTATTAGGTCCTATTAAGGCAGAATACATTTCCAAGCTTGAAAAGTTTTATGAGGATAAGGCTAGGGAGAAGGCATCCAAGATGACATTGCAAGGAAAAGGGAATTATTAGAAGCCATGAAAGAGAGTGGGTATGATAATTATGAGATTCAAGACTCCTCTTCTATCCCTTCCACCAATGACCCCTTTCACTATGTTCATCCTTCTTTTGGCTAACCATTAAAAGGAACAAAGAGAACAAACATCCAAAGTTATTTCTCATCTTCTGCCAACATTGCCTCTTCTAATCCCACTTCCTCCCAGCCAAGTTCTCAACCCACTTTGGATCAACATTGGAAAAGACAATGCAAAGAAACTTCTCATCAATACATTGCTAGATGGTGGTATGATTCAGATATCCCATTTAATGCTGCTCACTCACCTTATTACCAAGCTATGTGGGACTCTGTTATAGCTGCAGGAAAAGGCTTCAAAGGCCCTAGTCTGCATGACTTGAGGGGGGCTTTTTTGCAAAAAGAGATATCTTCCATTGATGAGTATTTGGTTGAGTTTAAAGATTCATGGCTCAAAATAGGTTGTTCCATCATGTCAGATGGATGGACCGATGGAAAGAACCGCACTATCATTAATTTCCTTGTTTCTTGCCTTCAAGGAACCATGTTTTTGAAATCAGTTGATACATCTGATAAGGTGAAGGATGCAGCCCTTCTATTTGAGCTTTTGGATAACATTATTCAGGAAGTTGGGGAGCAGCATGTTGTGCAAGTCATCACCGATAATGCCTCAAACTATGTTCTTGCTGGAAAGATGCTTGAGACCAAATATAAGACCATATTTTGGACTCCATGTGCTACACATTGCATAGACCTCATGCTTGAGGATATAGGCAAAGTAGAGTGGGTAAAAAACACTGTAGAGCATACCAAGTGCATTACAAAATACATTTACAACCACTCATGGGTATTGAGCCTAATGAGGAAAAACATTGGGGGCAAAGAGTTTGTTAGGCCTGCAATTACGAGATTTGCCACTCACTTCCTCACGTTGCAATGTCTCAATGGTCAACATAAAAACTTGCAGAAAATATTTTCCTCTGAAGAACAGTCTGAATCTCGATGGGCTCGTAGACTAGATGGAAAAGACACCAAAAAGAAAGTGTTAGACACTTATTTTTGGAAAAGGTCTCTAGAGCTTGTGAAAATTACCCAACCCCTTGTTAAGGTGCTAAGGATGGTGGATGGGGAAAGATTGGCCATGGGCTACATTTATGAGGCTATGGATCAAGCAAAGGAGTAGATACGGACAGCTTACAAGGACAAGTTAGCTAAATATGGCCGTATATGAGAAATCATTGATAACAGATGGAACAATCAACTCCATCGTCCTATACATGCAGCTGGGCATTTTTTGAACCCAAAGTATCATTATAAAAATCGGCTAGGAGATTTGCATGATGGGGAGGTCAGAGCTGGATTGATTGATTGCTTGGAGCGCATGGTCCCTAGCCATGCAGACTAGTTGGAAATACATAGACAGCTTACTGTTTTCAATATGGCAGGAGGTACTTTTGGCAAAAACTTGGCAAAGATGGCAAGAGATGTGGACCAACCAGGTAAGCAATTCCAATTTCCAATTTGTTTTTCTTTTCAAGTTAAAATTGTTTATGTTCTTTACAATTCAAATTATAAACTAAGTTACTAATTAATGTCTTTTTCTTTGCAGCACATTGGTGGGAGTCATTTGGTGGCCAGTGTCCTCAATTGCAAAGGTTTGCAATTAGAGTCCTCATTCAAACTTGCAGTGCTTCAGGTTGTGAGCGCAACTGGTCTGTTTTTTAGCACATACACACGAAGAAGAGAAACCATTTGGAACAAAAACGGTTAAATGATCTTGTTTTCGTGCAGTACAACCTTCGACTAAAAAGGAACCAAATGATGAGCAAAACACCTGATCTAGATCCCATTGTGTTGGACGATATTGATCCAACATCATAATGGGTGGAGGAGACTAAAGATCATGTGTTTGAGGCTGATTTTGATATCGACATGGCTTTAGCGGGGGATGAAGCAGATTATGTGGCGGCATCAGAACTAGGATCAGTAGCGGCATAAAGGAAAGGCAAAGAACCAATGGAAGGCACTAGTCGTGCAGGTCGACAAACTCGTGCTTCCATTAGGTCCACTTCTATTATTATTGGTGGCATTGATACTGAGGTTGCAGATCAGTCTGAGGCATCCTCAGACTCTAAACCAGATGATGTCTATGTATCTCCTAATGATGATCTTGTGGCTAGTAGTGGTGATGAACATGATGATTGATCATGTGTACACTGTAGACTTGTAGTAGGCCAATGGCCACATAGCTTGCAGCATTGTTTCTAAACTTTATAGGCCATTTAGAGCCTCATTGCTTATGTATTTTGCTATTTTGTCGATGATATGTATTGCACTCAGTGCCATTTTGATATATTCACCTTTACATGGTATATAAATGAGCAAACTTTACATAGTTTGTCTCTATTGGCTTGGAATCATGGTTTTAAATCTTAAAAATAGTTTTGTTTCATTAAAAATTAATTATTTAATGTATTTTTTTAAAACCATTTCGTTTAGACCAAACCAGTGCCGGTTAGACCGGTTCCAGTCAGTTAACTGGTTCATTAGGTGGACCGGTCTGATCAACGATTCCAGATTTAAAAACACTGCTCCTAATCATGAGTATTTTAATTTTTGACTTTGCAACACCACCATCATAACATAAAGTGCAACCAAAATGATAAATCACATTGTCATGGCCATCATGGTTGTTGAATCTCGAAAATACCTTGCTACTTGCAATAGAATGATGGAGAATGGAACATTCAAGCATTCAACATAATAAATATACTAGTTTACAACACATGGGAAAATTTAAAAACAAACAAGTTTGGGCAAGCCTACTTCTTCAAATCTCAAATGGTGGTTGAATATAGCTACGACAGCCTTCAATCTCCCTACAAAACTCATAAACCTACTCCTCGAGAACTAATAAGCAACCCATTCAAAAAGCTAGCAAAGATGAGAGAAATGAGGATAAATGTAGTGAGTGAATGTTTTAATCGACCATGAAACCGTAGTCATGCCTAAACCAACCTTTTGGAACTTCGTCTTGGTTCCCGCAACCAAGGAACCAAAATTAAGGGAGCATATGGGAAGCATTTTTAAAGCTCCTAGGAGCATCCCAAGAGCATTATGCGAGCACCTAGGGAGCACTACTTGTACACTCACTATTTGGGCAAGGATTATATTTTTAGGATTCAATGCTCTTGAAGGTTTTGCCCTTCAAGCAATCTGCATTCAAAACTAGACCTAGGTTGAATGAATGGACAAATAAGGGACTAAGTGGTGTTGCAAGCGCTATAGTTTTGTCAAAGCATGTTAAACTAGAGGTGAGTTGCTCCCAGGGAAGAACTATAATAGATCTGTTCTAGCGAGTATGCACAGAAAGAACCATGTAGTTTGGACTCTGGAGAGACCGGTTGAATCTTTTAAGGGGTTGAATCTTCATATCAGATTGGCAAGCGTGAGATTATGTAGGAGGGCTGAGCAACTATATATAATCATCACTGCAAACTCTGCTCTCGAGAGAACTTGCAAGAGAGCATATAATCGTCTTTCATGGTAAACTGTGCTCTCGTGGAACTTGCAGCAAGCATATAACAGCCTTTCACGACTTCATCCACAGCCACATGAACTTAAGCTTGCACTGTGTATAATCATCATTGCAAACTGTGCTCCCATGGGATCTTGCAGCGAGCATATAATAATAAGAAACTGTGCTGTTAGTTCTCAATATTTACTATCTTTATGCACGCATCACAAACGCGGGATAGTTCGCATGCTTTAATACCATGTTAAAAAACCCCACTCTAAAGAATATTGAATATTACTTTGTTTGCATGATTCCAGTCACATGGCGCATTACAATGGGGTACTCGACGCCATTATATAGTGATTAGTTCTAGCATAAATCACGGGCCACTGTGCCACTTTTTAACCACCATATTACTAGAGACCACTAAGACCACCTTCTATCTGCCACATTAAAGACAGACAATTGGGACCTTACATGAAGTCAAGATTAGCAAACAACTACCCAGCACTATGATTCCCTTTATATAACCATACTGATATTTTCAACCCAGAGAAATTATGCAGAATGATTGGTTAGTTTGCACTTACCAGCCCCAGATTTTCTCCCTAATTCTTTAAACACTAAAAGAATCCAATCAGTTAGTCAGCACGACAATGTTGGCCCATTTTCTGCTGTATAAATATTCCGTCCCCAAATCTCCAATTCACATACATACATACTCAAATCTCGGCAACATAATAAAATACTAAATGGGATCTGTTAGTGAGTGGGCACAATAATGTTGGCCCACTTTAATGTCCCTGCTGTAAAGATCGATCCATGATCCCACTGGACAATGCGAGCTTTTTAAGTTTTCAAATGCTGAAAACGCATGCGCGTGTATTTCCACCTATGTAAGAAAGCTCCGTCCCCAAAGTAAGTTCCAGTTCTACAATGGAAGTTGATCTGTACTGATGTGTGAATTAATCTACAAGTCCACCACGCGTGAATGGGCAAAATTGGATGGATGATTTAACCGATTAGCAGCCAGTAAATAATTCCGAGAAAAAGAAGGCAGATCTGCTAGGATGGAGTGATCTATTTATTACCTGATAAAAGATCTTCCATCGTTAACGCCAGATACCACGTCCTTACCCAAGGAAGATGAAGAAGAGGAGGAAGCCCTGAGACCCTCGCTTCCTCCATACAGCAGAAAAGCATTTCCATTGCCACTAAACTTTGCTCCAACATATTTGTGTACAGATCCCTCTACTACGTTCACACCAGGATTCAGGAAGAGAAATAGAAGAAGAATGTTCAAACCAAGCCACATTGTATGTATATGTAACTTGCTTCCACACATATCAAGGATCGCGCCTATTCCATTTCTCTGCAGATCTGATCTCGTCTCATCATATCATATCATATCCAAACTTCTTTACCCCTGTCCTTTCTCCGCTTTGGACTAACTCGCGTTACTTCCAACTTAACCTAACCCGATAAAACGGGCAAGCCCGCTAAGCTCGTAGAGTAGGAGAAGCTTCCCGTCAACACAACCCTACAAAGGCATATGCACTTGTTCGCTGAGATATATTTTAATTTTAATTCTAAATTTATCATAATCAAATCTTTTTTTTCACTTTAAAGCAGGTTTGCATTTAAAAGAGATTCGAAGTTAAAATGGATAGTAAGATATATCTAAGTTAAAATGGATAGTTAAGATGGATTAATGTTAATTTAATTTCCCTTTTTAAATAAGTTATCCCTGAATGGTGAATATGTTGTTCAGTACCGGCAGGTATCATCCCCCGAGAATAACATTTTCCTTCAAGCCTTTCAACCAATCGATACGACCTTGTAGAGCAGCTTTAGCTAAGACCTTGGAAAGCTGGATATAAAACTTTGAGTAATTCAGAGATGCCCTTGTTATTCCTAATAACATGGTTTGATAGTATTCCACGTGAATACCATAGATCAATACTATGGGTTCTCATAAACCTATAGGTCAAAAACCACCAATAACTTGACCAACCAGTCAAGTTTATTTTAACTACCTAACAACAATTAATATGAAATGTTTATTTTATTTTTAGTTAGAAGTTATTTTTATTTTAACATAGAGTTATTTTATTTTGACTTAATCAAAATGTTTACAAGATGTTACATCACATTACAACATCTCTCCCATACGTCTCCCTCAATTTGTTAACACTAAAGGAATAAGATAGTTAGTTCCTCCATGAACAAACAAAAATTAGATTACTATATTTGTGTAGTTGTAACTTATTTTTATTCTACTAAGTTACTTAGTATGGAATGGAATGGGATGGATAGTTCATGCATCAACAAACAAAGATTTGGGTAGTTGTCAACTTACTTTTACTCATTTTAAGGTGGGTTGAGATGGCATGTAATTGAATAGGGTGGTATGATTAGTCAGTTCATGCATTAACAAATGAAGATTTGGTAGTTGTCAACTTATTCTTACTCACTTTAAGGTCAATATCAAGATAGAGTAATGTAATTGGGATGGATGTGAATAAGCCTTGTGTTTTGGTGTTTTGTTACACTAAAACATTGAAATCACTCTATCAAGGAGGTCCCTCAATTTGGCCATAACCTTCAAAATATATTAGTATTATGGAAGCCACTCAACATTGTTACCCTATCTAATTAAAGATGGTGGGCTAGCATAACATGAGATTTGTGAATCCAAATGAAATAGTTTTCTAAGACTATATGACTTAAGCATCTTAGAATGCAATTGAAATATTCAACCATATAAACTTCACTTTATCAATTTGCATTTGGAAATATTATGAGCTTGTATATCACGAACCTTGTGGGCCCATACAATGTGAGCTTTAATGGATCCACCAGACCCAAAGGGCATATACTCCATCATTACTACACATTTATGATTGAAAAGTAACCTGAAAAGTATAATAGTTTGTATATTTTAAGTGTTATATTGTCTCAAAATTCTATAAAATGTTTATGTTGGAAAAACATCTGTATAGGATGCAAAAATGCATTCTTGTAGTTAATGCAGGCTTATTTGGTTGGTGAAGTTGTTGTAATAATATTTCCCCAATTCCTCCCAAAATATCTTAACCCCGTGTGAATTGTCATGTTAGTATAAATGGGTCAAACATAGGACTGGAAATGTTCCTAGCCTTAGCCAATATCTTTTCACTTTAATGTTTATTGGGCAACACTAATAGTCAAAGGATGCACCTTCACAAAAAATGCATTACAATGGCATCAAATTTTGATAATAGCACCACAAATAAGTAAAGACCATGACAAGTTTTAATAGGAAGTTAGTGAAAGAAAGGAGTGAAACATGATTTTTAATCAAGTGCTCCAAAGTTTGATACAAATTGCAAATAAAATTATGTTAAAGATATGATCCTAATTGAGGAGATGGAAGTGGGAACAATAGCTAGAAGGGGTCTAGTTGAAGATCCTAGTGATCAAGGAAATCCTCCTCTAACTAAACATACACTGACCCTCCTTCGAGTTATTAAACAAAGATATTTTTTTATCAAAGGAATATTATGATAGCTTGCATTCTTGTGGGTGTAAACATGAGAGAAAAAGAGATCCCACATAGATAGACTACAAGGAAATTTTCATAAGGTTGAACCACCCACCTTTGATTGTGAATTAAATAATAAACAATGAGTAGATTTGGATTGGGGCGGGGTGGGGGGGAGGTGAGAAAATATTCCAAACTCCAGTGTTATTCAAGGAACACAAAAACAAACATAGTCGTTTATAATCTAACTAGCAAGGCTTCCTTGTGGTGTGAATATCACATGTCATTAAAAATGACCAAGGAGAGAAAGATCACTTGGAAATAGTTTAGAGATTACTTTAAACAAAGCTACATTTTCTATCATTGTTACCTGAAGAATATTAATGGAAACTGCATTCTAAAGTTAGAGCTATTGTTAATGGATGAATACAAAAGGAATTGTATGAAACTTAGGAGATGTATCAATTATATCAAAGATGAGAAGTTGATAGAGTTTATTTCTTAATGTATTAAACCTATACATGAATCAAATTATAATCATGGCGGACCAAATATTGGATGGAGTAGTTTAAAAGGATAAGTATCATGAGGATCACGGAAAGGGTTAATATTACTTTTGTTGTAGCGGCTACAACCACCCTCCAAAATTTTGCCTATGCTTCGTTTTGGAGCCTCCCTCCTAAATCACAACTCATCTCGCACTGACCCAGGTACTTGTGCTTTGATGAAGCTTTATCTTTTGCATTATGGCTTGTGTTTTCTTACTTGCTTTACTTTCTAACCCACAAGCTGATCCCTTGACTTGGTTTCAACCCGGTTCCAAGCTTTCCTTAGTGAACTGCGCAATCCTTGAGGGCAACCAACCTTGCTCTCGAGAATTGCGCAGTCCAAGCTAATAGTGAGCCTTCAACTCCATAATTGCATAGAGCTAGCTGACAGCTTGTCTTCAGCTGGGAAACTATATAGAGCATGAGAGACAACCCAAATCCACTCAGCTCAGAAAATGCGCAGAAGCTTCCTGCTCAGAAGTTGCTCAGTGCATGAGCCAGTGAGTTGCCCAATCCTTCCCAGAGCTGCACAATTTCTTCGGGAAATGCGTGGTAGTTTTTCCCCAAAAAAAAAAAAAACATCCCTAGAAAATAAGGATCTATTTTTAGCAACCCGAAGGAGACACTTGAGTTATTTTGGAAACTACCGCCATTTTTTGCTTTTTCCTTGATTTTTGGTCTTCGCGTCATAGACCCTAAATCGACCAAATATATTTAATGGACACTGCCAAAGCTCAATTGCACATTCAATCTTCCTTGGAGAATCCAATCTTAATCAGACTTGCGGGGTTAGAAAGAGGACTCAAAGGGCTACTGCAGGACGCAATTTCAGATATTCGAGATCCGCAGTTACAGAGATACAACAAATTCAATATCGAGCTCTTATAAAGTGAAAAAAAAAAAGATGTGTAGTTTTTTTTTTTTTTTTAGCATAAGATTGGTTTGAAAAATTAGTTTGAAGTAAATCAAAGGGAATAGTGAAGAATTATTAGCATTAATTGATGCCCCAAAGAAAGAAAATGGAAACACCTAGTAAGAAACCTGAAAGCTCTAGCATGACTCATGAAGAAGAGGAAGAAATGCAACATGATCTATCAAAATTACAAGACCAAGTACAACAAATTTCACTCTCACAAAAAGTAACTAAAGCCAAGATGAATGGCGTGGAAGCTAATATGAATGGCGTTCAAGTTAATATGGATGGCATGGAAGCTAAGATGGATGGCATGGAAGCTAAGATGAATAGCATGGACGCTAAGATGGAAGAATTGAAGATAAATTTGAATAAGTTGCTACAAGAAATGGTTACTAATGGTGAAAGGG
>APFE030285729.1:41867-68067 GCA_000404065.3 Pinus taeda
CGGGGAGGGGGGAGGGGAAGGGGGGTCCTCTGTAGACAGAGATTCAAAAGGGTTGATGGAGAGAGGGGAGGAAGGGCCAGCTCTCGAGGGCTGGGAAGGGGGGATGAGGGATTCAGAGGGGGGTTTTGAGGATGTTCCTGGAGGGGGGTTTGATTTTTTCCTCTTGACAGTTTCCCATGCTTCTTCTGATGTTTCTACAGTGTTAACGGAGTCTAAAGTTTTAGATTTACTGCATCTATTAGCAAAATGTCCGTATTCATGGCATACCTTGCACTTGAATGGCAGCTGCTCGTAGTCCACTTGCTGTATGTGCGTCCACTGGTCGACTTTGAGTTTGATTGCTTCTGGTAACCCTTTTCCCAGATCCACTTCAACACATATCCGAGCACATGCATGCATGTTCTCCTTTGGCTCCGATCTGTCAATGTATTTCCCCACAGCGTTCCCAATGGCTCTTACAGATTCATCTCCCCAGCAATGAAGAGGCAGGTGGGGAAGGCGAACCCATACCGGAACAGCGTTGGGAACATCCATCTCAAGATCGAAATTGGGGGTCCATCTATTGAGATAAAGACCTCGAGTATCCATAAAGTAAGGCCCATTTCGGAAGATGAGATTACGGTCCTCCACTGTCTCGAAGAGGAAGGTGAAAAACCCCCTTCCACATAATCTTATTGCTATCTTTCCTTGGACCATCGAGATCCAGTTTCTTTCTACCCAGCGTTGGACAGTACGGGGTGAAGGCCATAGCCCCATGAACTGGCCAACCAGGCCTCTCTCTGCAAGTGCAACAGCTGATCTTCTTGGTAGGGCTGGGGGGAGCGAGACTTCCGGAATTTCATCGAGTTTTTTAATGAATTTTGAGGTTGAAGGGCGGATTTTCTCCGAGGCGTTCTCAGGGATGAGCGAAGTGAAGGACTTCATCAGATCATCCGGATCTCGGAAGGGGGGATCCATGGCAGGCCGAGGCCTCAGCGCAGCAGGCGCTCCAGCGGAGGATCCAAGGGAGAGGAGGGCAGAAGGCCCTGGAGAAAGAAAGGGCAGGAGGCCCAGGCGGGAAGCAGGGGGGGGAAGGCAACCTAGCAGTGGCGCTGCCAGGCGCAGGCGCGCAGAGAGGGATCAGAAGCGCAGCAGGGCGCGGGCAGGCACAGGCGCGCAACAATCTAAAATTTTACTTTTAGCGCCTTTGTTGTGCCCTTATGTTATTACTGTTAGGTCAGCTTGATTATATTGTGACCCCTTAGACTCCTATATATAGAAGGCAGGTTTAGTCATTTGTATCAACCAAGAATTGTTCATTTGTGTAATGTAAAGGAGGTTGCCCCCTCGAAGAGGTTGAATTCTAAGGCATTGATCTATCTTTTTTATCTTTTTGTGAGTTGGTTTCCATACAGGGTAAATGAAGTTTTAGATATATTTAAAATGGAGATGAAATAGTTCTCCACTTATATGGATTTGAATATATTACCAATTGTGTTTTGTGATATTTCTGTTGGAGTTAAAGCCACATCACTTAACAATTTATCATTACAATAAAAAAATTTCAATGTATTAATGATGAAGGGAATGGAAGAGTGGTTCAACGAATTTTGAGAAGATAAACCAAGATATAAATTTAAACTTAGAAGATGGGAAATGGTTTTGGAAGAGTTATCATTTGCTTACAACATATATGCTTGATCTAGGTGGATATTAGTGGCCACCCACTTGTTCAATTGATTCATAATGGTTTCACATCCTTGTAGTATTATTATAGTGTTTCATGTCTTAAACTTTTGTCATATGTTTTGAACGTTTTCCTTACACTTTTGGCATTAGAGTAGGCCATGCGAAGACTATGCACCCTACCACATCAATAAAGAATGGATAAAAAATTGTAGCAACACAAGAAATGTCCTAGATGGAATTTAAATGCAGAAGTTGTGCCCTTAAGAAGTTCACATATCAATTAGCCTCCTTGGGGATGACATTCCTTTTTTCCAAATCATTTCCTAAGGTTGGTGTAACACCATGACTCGCCCTTGGGATTGTAAATAACATGTATGCATGGAACTTAGGCTAGTGAGTCCCTACATATTAATTAAGTTAGCAAGCTGAGGATTATTTTTGGGGCCAATGTGCCCATGTGTATGTTTGTTTATATGTTTTGGGGTTGATGCGCACCGTGTGCATATGTCTTTATTTGTTTTAAGGCTATAGAGTGTGGTTTGTAGTTATGAAGTTTCATGAATGTTAATAAAATATGTTATTGCTATAGACCAACGAAAAGAGTATAGGGGACTAAGGCTCTTTGTATATTAATAGGGACCTTTGTATGACTTAATAATTATTAAAGTGAAAATGATTTTAACTAAACTCCATCAAGTGACTTTAAGGGGTGTCATGTGTTAAGAAATGGACATGCACATAAAAGTAAGGGTGTTAGTACTATGGACAAACATCTTGGAGGATATGATTGGGAAAAGAATGATTGGACACCTTGATGGAGAATGCAAGATTGCATTGCGACAAGTGGGACAAGTTCCCTAATGTGAGGGCTGGAGGGTACTTGCATACCCTTGAGGGCAGCAGGAACTCCTAGAGCCACAAGGCTTTGATACATCCCTGGCTAGCTGAGTTAGGCATTACAGAGGTAGTGGCACGACCCAAGGGACTACAAGTGTAAGGAAGTGGGCATGCTACTTGGGTGTAGGGCTGATGGGGGATGTGAGCATGTTGGAGTTTAATACCTTGGCCCATTTTTGTATATGGCACTGAACATATACCTAGATTTGGGAAAGTTGTCGACCCATGGAGTCAAATCCCTAGCTCGGGGGTGACCCGCTGATCAAAAAAATGTGAGTGTGGTCTATGGTTGGGAGGAACATCTAAGGTCTACAACCAGTTGGAATCTATAAAATAGATAAGTGTTAATTTATTTAGTTGAACTTTTGTTGTAATAAATTATATAATTATGTATGTTGTATATGCATAGAAGATAATGGCATAATTATGTGTTTATATACATGTGCATGAGAGATTTGCATAGTAGAATGAATTTAGTATGCATACCACATGAATAAGAAATAAAATAAAATAAAAATAGAAAAAAATATCACTATAGGTGTAACAAGTGGAACAAGACGCCCAAAAGATGGTTGCACAAGTGTTTCAGAAACATGGTTGTGGGGGATTTATAGAATGGTATCAGAGCCTAGGTTGTAAAATTGGACCATATGGGTTCATCTCTGTTTACAAAGGAAAGTTGCAAGTTACATGAAAAATTGTTAGGAATAGAGATGGATAAATTCTCAATTTGAGACTAGATCCAATGAAATGAAAAATATAAGGGTTAAACTTATGGTTTCAAGCTCAAAATTTGTAAAGCAACGCATGAATTTTAGCAACATAAATGTTAAATTTCACATAGACAAAAATATGGAAAATGAGTATTATTGAAGATCTCTCTCTCTCCTCTCTCTCTATATATATATTATATATATATATATATATATATATATATATATATATATAATTTGAATGTTGTGACGTGGACAGTGACGTAGAAATGCTAGGTGGCAGAACAATGTCGTGACTAGACACCATCAATGGTTAGTTTATTCACTCGTGCATGTTTAGGCCTGATATGAATTTAGGTTGTTGGATTTGGACGATCTTAGCCATGAAATCCATTGGGGGTGCAACTTCAGTTTATCTCCTACACATGTCTAGGCCCGATATGAATATGGGTTGTTGGAATGATCTCAACAATCATATCCATCAAGGGTGCAACTTAATTTCCCCCCCATTCAAGTTGGAACCTGATGGGTGATCTGGGTCGTTGATGAGGAATGATTGTGGCCACACATCCATTGGGGTTGCAACTTCATTTTATCCCTTGTGTTTGTTTGAGCACAATATGGATATGGGTTGTTGAATCAAAATGATCTTAGTTGTTGGATCCATAGGGGGTGCATCATGAATTTATCTCCCACGCATGTTTGAGCATGATACAAATCTGGACCACTAGATTAAAGCAGTCTAAATTGTCGAATTTGCAAGGGTGCATGTTGTGCATTTTGGAATAAAAGTGGGAGATGGACTTGTGTGTAGTTGTAGCTAATCATGGAATGTCACGTGGAGTATACCATGTGATCACGGGGCCTAGGTGGGGACCGAAATGCAACAAGGGCAACTGCATGTGTGCTAAGTGTTTAAGGAAAGACATGCGAAATTTGTTCATGTTCAATGAGAACTAGAAACTAAAATATACCCAGGCAATTATCTTTCAATAGAGCAAGGGAACACATAAAATGTCCATATAAATATAAAAAGTCACAAAACTGAGTTATAGGTCGATCTAATTGGTCTAGGGTAGTAAACAAACCAAAAATTTAGCAAATTATCTAAAATGTTAGTTGATTTTTCAATTCATTTGCTTGTAGGGCATTTTTACGCTATAAATGACATTTTCAGGTAGCGAAAAACCACAATAACCTATAGCAATGAACTATGTGGTGTTTGTAGCTAAAATAAAGGAGCTTAAAGAGAGATTTTAAATGACAACTTACAATTGTGAAATGAAGCTAATGTGAAGAATTACGACTAAAACAATTTAAAGGAAAAATAGTGTATGCAGTGACTTCCAGAAGGTGTAACTATGCAACAAGAGCTCGGATTGGGGTGCCAAAAATCAAGAGAAATATATTGAACAACATAACATAAGCATGGGACTATATTTGAAATTTGGGTACCAAATTATTCAAAAATTGATAAATGTTTGCTATGACAGAATAGGGGAAACTGGGTTAAATTGACCAAAGCTTTCATAGACCATAACTTTCAACTCAAAACTCAGAATCAAGCAATGGATAGTTAATAGAATGACATTGAAGAGGACATTACATTTTTCAAACCATAATTTCAGTTCATGATAGGAAACTACTCATAAATTTAAAAGAAGGTTACGAGGGGCCTATATGGCAAAACCAACACGAGGACCAAAAGTATGGGAGATGCTCAAGGGTCATATAGCCATGAAGAAGAGGTCATAGGCATGAAAATTAGCATGGGTAATGTTAAAATAGAGTCAAATGGGAATGGAAGGGATGAGCCAAAAGGATAGAGACTTGGAAGATACCATGAGGAGTCTCAAAATGGAGGTGCTTAACTACAAGGCTTATAATGATACGATGATAAGAGAACATTAACAAAAAAGTAACACTCAAATTTTATAGAGACTAAATAAATTAAAGATGAGAATGGACCAAGGATCTGATTCTAGGCAGGAAAAGGAACTTGATTCATTAGCTAGGGGGAAGAATGCTAGAGGTTCAAGGCACTCTAACATTGGTGCTAGGAAACACCTTCATGTATTAAGGAAATCAACTAAGAGAGCCTATGTTTCCTCAGAATTGGGGAGTGGTCCAAGCATATCACCATTGAGGAAACCAAGATGGAGACCTAGCTTGGATAGTTTACAAGGATCTTAGGAAGATCAATCCTATCACATTTAATGGTGAAAGCAAGAACAAAGAGGAGGTTAAAGTGTGGTTGTTGGATATGAGAAAATATATCTAGTTGCATAATTGCTCATCCAATTTTGAGGTACAAATTGCAATCTACCACTTAATGAGATAAGTGAATTTATGGTGGAAACAACTCAGAGAAGTTAAACACTATGATGAAAATAATATCTCATAGAGGCAGTTTCAAATATACTTTCAAAGAAAATACCTGTCCGAGCACTACCATAAAAGGAAAATGCCAGAGTTCTTTGAAATCAAGCTAGGAAACATGACAATAGAATAGTATGGTTAGAAATTCACTGAATTATTGAGGTATTTTGTTTTCATAAAGAACAAAAAGCTAAAAATACAAAGAGTTATGAGTAGGGTTGCCACCATTTTACAATGACCAAGGAACTTGGATGAAGCTATGAGGAAGGAAAAATACCTTATGAGTAGGGGAAAAACAAACCAACCTTCCAAAAAATTTGGGACAGTAATAAAAGAACCAAGGTGGAGCAAAGGAAGAAGGGGTTTAAGCCTTTAATCTAAAAGAACAATTCCTAGACTAACCAACTAACTCAACCAACCCATAGTGAACTAAAGGGGGCTGATTCATTAAGTAAGAGAGCAATATTTCAACACATTAGGTGTTGGGGTTACAAAGAATAACACATGTATAGGGATTGCCCTCATAAATAGAGAAAAAATAGGATTATACATCACATCCAAGGAGTTGATACAATGGAGGATATGGGTAGAAGCATGCTTAGGATCTATGCAACATCGCACGACATGTAGGCTCATCATCAACTACATATGATGAGAGTTGAAAGTAAGATAGGTAACCAACCCATTGCCATTTTAATTGATCTAGAGCTAGCCATAGTTACCTTAACCTTAAACTTGTTGAAATATTTAACTTAAAGAAAACCAAGCATGGCAAGACCTGGTTAGTTCAATTAGCTATAGGAACTAAGAGAAGAATAATTAAACTTGTAAAAGAATGCCAAATCAATATGAATGGGTTGGGCACAATTGCATATTTAAACATAATACCAATAGGGTCATATGATTGCCTAATTGGTATGGATTGGTTCAAAAACATAATGCAATACTAGATTATTACAAAAAGCATTTACTTGCCTTGCTGAAAAAGAGCAACAAAGACAAGTGCAGGGAATTCCAATGCTAATTTCTCTTAAGGAAATATCAACCATGCAATTAAAGAAAAAATTTAGGATGGGTAGACTTGGTAATTAGATTTGCCTCAATGTCCAAAACACCATGGAAGATGAGCACACCAGAACTTAAGGAATTACAATTGTAGTTAGAGGAACTCTTAAAAAAAACGTACATATTCCCAAGTTTGTCACTTTGGGGTGCTTCGGTGCCCTTTGTTAAAAAGAAGGATAGTACAATAAGGTTGCATATTGATTTTAGGCAACTAAACAATGTAACATTGAAGATCAAGTGCCAAATTCCATGAATAGATGACTTGTTTGATCAACTCAAGTGAGCTAAGGTGTTCCCCAAAATCAATTTGAGATTGGGGTAACATCAAGTAAGGATTAAGGAGGAAGACGTCAATAAGACACCATTTTCAAACTCAATATGGGCATTATGAGTTCGTGGTGGTACCATTTGAGTATTTTAATACACTAGGTGTCTTCATGTGCCTTATAAATGGTATTTTCCATAATTATTTGGATAATTTTACTATTGTACTTTTAAATGACATCCTAGTGTATTCTAAATATAAGGAATAACATGATAACATTTGAGACAATACTACTTGTACTTAAAGAGAATCAATTATATGCCACCTTGAGTAAATTCACATGTTATCACAACCAAATTCACTAATTGGATCATATCCTTTGAGAGGCAGGGATAACATTTAACCTAGAAAATATCAAAGCAATTAAAGAGTAGCCAACACCCAAAGATGTGATAGACGTGAGATCTTTAATGGGCTTAGTAGGCTATTATAGAAAATTATTGAGGGATTATAAAAAATAGACCAACCAATCACTTCCTTGAAAAGAATGGTGTGAAATTTGATTGGTCTCATAAATGTGAGGAGGCCTTTTACCTTTTAAGAATGCTATTAGCAACTTCACCTATATTGATGATAGTTGTTCCAAATGAAGATTTCATTGTGTGTAACGATGCATGTAAGGAGGGCCTCGAGGAGTCCTCATGTAAAATGAGCATGCGATATGCTATAAATAAAAGAAGTTGAAAGAACATGAAAGGAATCATGCCACTCATGATTTAGAGCTAGAAATCATTATACACGCCTTAAAAATGTGGTTGCAATACTAGGTTTGAATTGACCACTGACCATAATGGTTTGAAACATTTGTTTGGACAACCAAATTTAAATGCTACAAAAACTAGATGGCTGGAATTTTGGTTGATTATGACTTTGAAAGAAGCACATAAAAATTAAGGAAAATAAGGTGGTTGATGTATTGAACATAAGGGTTCATACAGTGCATGCTACAACCAAAGTGTATGTAAATTTAATTTAAAAATTAGAATTTTAGTGGTTGAAATTTCATATCAGCAATACGTGGAAATAAAAGGAAACTTATAACAAGGTAATTTATAGCCATTGTATAGGAATTATAAATTGGGAAAAGATGGAATTATTTAGTACAAAGGTAGGATTTATGTGCTAAATTCTCAGGGGCTGAAAATTTTAGTTTTGAATAAGATGCACCAGATACCTTATGTTGGACATTTAGGGTACCAAAAGATGATCTCAGTAGTGAGTAAATAATAATTTTGGCCAAGTATAAAAAAATAGGTGGTTGGTTATATAGCCAAGTGTTTAGAATTATGCCAAAATGTTAACGCTAAACATAGATAACCTTATAGATTGCTACAACCAATAGATGTCCCTGAGTGGAAATGGGGAGTTGTTTCTATTGATTTATTACAAATCTAACCAAGACTATGAGGCAACATGATTCCATCATGGTAGTGGTGGACAAACTCACTAAGGCTCACTTTATTCTATTGAAGTCAACACATAGCATAACAAATGTTGATGAAATTTATATGAAGGAAATTTCCAGTCTACATCGCATGCCCAAGGAAATTATTTCAAACAAGGATCCCAAGTTTACATTAAACTTTTGGACAATTTTAATTAAAGGATTGGAACTAATTTAAATTTAAGCACAACGTACCATCCAGAGCCAAATGGTCATATGGAAAGATTTAATAAGGTTATTGAATATATGTTGAGGATGTATATGATGGACAAAACACTAAGAAGAATATTTGCACTTGGTGGAGTTTGTTAATGGGTACCAAGCATATTTGAAGATGAGCCTATTTGAGGCCTTGAATGGCAAGAAATGCAACATGCCTGTGAGTTGGGATAACCTAGAAGACAGGGCCATTGTAGGGCCACACTTGCTTAAGGAAATGGAAGAGCAAGTAATAAAATCATACAAAATTTGAAGGTTGCTCCAAATAAAGAGAAAAGCTATGGAGATAAGAATAAGTTGAATGGGGAATTTATAACTAGTGATCATGTCTTCTTGAGAATGAAGGCAAAGAAAAGTTCATTGAAACTGGATAACTATACAAAGTTGACAACTAGTTATTGTGGGCCATTTGAAATCCTAGAGAGGATTTTCCCAATTTCATATAGGATTGCATTGCCTACATCCATGCATATTCATAAAGTGTTTCATATTTCATTACTTAAAAAGTATGTTCGTAATGTTAACCATGTAATTGACTTGAATATGATTTGGGTGGACCCCAAGGGAGACTTTTAGGTTGAACCAATGCAAATAATGGAAAATAAGGTCAATGTGTTCCAAAATCGAGCCATCACCTTGATAAAGGTGCAATGGACACCTTTTGACCCTAAAGATGATACACATGAGCATGAACATGCAACAGGGGAAGAGTACCCTCATCTTTTTGGATAATTTTGTTGTATATATGTGTATCTATAATGCATTGGTGACAATGCATAAATAAGGGGGAGGTGAATGTAACCCCCCTACTTGACCCCATGATTGTAAATAACATGTATGTATGTAACTTAGGTTGGTGAGTTGGTACATATTAATTAGGTTGGTGAGATGTGGATTACTTTTGGGGCCAACATGCTTGTGTGCATATGCGTTTATATGTTTTAGGTACTATGTGCTTGTGTGCATATATTTTTATATGTTTCAACTCTAGAGAAGTTGGTTTTGTACATAAAAAGTTTCAAGCACGTTAACAAAACACATAACTTCTACAGACCGAGTCATACGAAAAGAGTATGGGGAGCTACATATTAAAAGGGGGCTTTGTATGACACAACAATTATTAAACCGCATATGACCTTAACTAAAGTCCATAAAGTGACTTTGAAGGGTGCCATGTGTGAAGGAGGGGCGTGCACATAAAAGTAAGGCTGTTGGTAATATAGAAAAACATCCAGGAGGATCTGATCGGGGAAAGAGGGACTGGAAACCTTGATAGAGAATCAGAGATGGCCTTATGATAAGTTCCCAAGTGTGAGGGCATATAGGATACCTAGAGACCCCTAAATGCAACAAGAACTCCTGGAGTCATAGGGTTATAAGAAATCCCTAGCCTACTGAGTTAGACACTCTAAAGGTAGTGGCACAACTCAAAGGATTGCAAGTGCAGAGAAGGGCGTGCACTAATTGGGTGTGAGGTTGATGGGGGATGTTAGCCTATTAGTTGGAGGATGCTAGGGTTTGGTACCTTGGTCCTATTTGTATATGGTACCAGACATGTACCTAGGTTTAGGTAAGTTGTTTCCCCATAGAGTTTTTGACCCAACTTGGGGGTGACCTGTAGTTGAAAAAATGAGCAACGTGGTCTATGGTTGGGAGGAACGTATGAGGCCTGCAACTAGTTTGCATCTATAAAATATATATATGTAAATAGGAAACTATTAGACATCAGAACACATCCATGGGGCTGGATTTGAAATTTGGGTATATAATTATTCAGAAAATTGGCAAAAGTTTGTTGTGACAGAATAGGGGAAATTGGTTTAAATTGGCCAAAAATTTCACAAGGCATAACTTTGAGCTCAGAAAAAATCTATTGAAGAGAAGAGTAAGTATATCAACCTATAATTTTGGTTTAGAATATGATATTTCTCATAAATGTAAAAGAAGGTTAAATGGGAATAATAGGGCTGAACCAACACGAGGACCAAAAGTATGGGAGATGAATAGGGATCCTAAAACCATGAAGAAGAGGTCATAGGTATGAACATTAGCATGGTTAGTGTTGAAACGAAGTCAAATGTGCATATAAGGGATAGGCCAAAGGAGAGATACCTAAAAGATACCACGAGGACTCTCAAAATGGAGGTGTTGAACTACAAAGTTGGTAATGAAAGGTTGATAAGAGAACCACAACAAATTAACACCTAGATTTTAAAGAGCTTAAAAATTTTACAAATTAGAATGGACTAGGGATTTGATTCTAGGTAAGTAAAGGAACATGATTCATGAGTTACAGTAAATTATTTTGGAGATTCAAGGTACCCTAGGAGTTCTACTAGGCAACACCATCATGCATCAAGGAAATCAACTAAGAGAGCCTATGTTTCCTCATAATTAGGGAGTAGTCCAATCATATCACCAATGAGGCAACCAAGAAGGAGACTTGACTTAGATATTTTACAAGGAGATCTCAGGGAGATCAAGCTTGCCACATTTAATAGCGAGCATAAGAAGGGAGAGGAGGCTTAAGCGTGGTTGTTGGAGATGAGAAAATACCTCTAGTTATATAATTACTTGTCCAATTTGGAGGCATGAATTGCAATCTATGACTTGAAGAGAAGAGTGATTTTGTGGTGGAAACAACTCAGATAAGTCAAACACTTGGATGCAAATATGATCTCATGGAGGCATTTAAAAAGGTACTTTCAAAGGAAATACTTGTCTAAGCACTACTATGGAAGGAAAATGCAGGAGTTCTTCAAACACAAACTAGGAAACATGACAATATATGAGTATGGTTGAAAATTCACTAAATTGTTGAGGTATGTTGATTTCATAAAGGACGAAAAGCTAAAAGTACAAAGTTTTGTGATTGGTTTGCCACCATTTTATGGTGACTGAATTAAATTTGATGAACCAAGGAACTTCTATGAAGCTATGAGAAAGGTAGAATACTCTTATAAGGAGGTAAAAAACAAATGATCCTTCTAGAAAATTGGGATGACAAGAAAAGAGTCAAGGTGGAGGAAAGGAAGAAGGGGTTTAAACCTTCATTCTACAAAATAAATTCTCAAGAAAATAAGAAAACATATACAACCCATAATAATTATTATTTTTACCAAGTTAACAAGAATTATAACCACAAAATGGGAACTCTAGCCCAAAAAACCCTATTTTTCCACAAAAAAACATGAAAAAACACCTTGAAAACAAAAAGTGTTGATGTTACACCAACCTCGTTTCTTATTTATTTATTTATTATTATTATTATTTAAGGTAAAATTTGAAACATTTTTTTAGCAATTGACAGTAAAACCAATTCTTTGTGTGCTAAAAAACATGAAAAAATGCCTGAAATGAAATGTGTTTAATGCCTGCATCATTTATTTTTTTGAGCTTAAAAATTCCAACATTGTTTTAAAATGTTTTTCATTTAAAAAAAAGCGTAAAACATCATGAATCGAAGAACCTTAAAATTTCAACAATTTTCAGCCATGGCATTAAAGAATAAACTATCCACGACTCCAAACCCCCCTAAAATTCTAACTATTTTCAACCATGGAATTTAAGATAAAATATAAGACTTCAAAAAACCTCAAAATTTTGACCATAATTTTTATTTTATTTTATTTTTATTTTTTTTATTTTTTATTTTATGTTATTATTTATTATTATTATTATTTAATTATTATTGTTTTTTTTTAAATTTTTTTTTAAATTTTTTTTTTTTTTATTATTTTTTATTTTTTATTTTATTTATTTTTATTTTGTTTATTTATTTATTTTTATTTTTTTAGTTTAAACTTAGTTCTATCAAATCATAACAATTAAATATATATCATGACAATATCACCGTTATAATTTAAAAAATGTCAAATCATTGATTCCTGATATATATATATATATATATTTAATTCAAAATATCAATACTAATAGATTGAATGAAACATAAATTATTTCTCAAAATTATTATTGCATCATGGATATTTGAAACAAATGAATTCTTCATAATTAAAACATATAATCCAACAAACATAGAACCGAATCATAACTTCATGTAAGATCACATGCAAGTTAAAATATTTATTCCAAGTTACCAAGCAAACATCCTTTACATAAAATGTCTTAGAAAATTATTCAAATTACTCATATGTTCTTGCACACCATCAGAATCTATAACATCTTTAGATGAATGGCTAGATGCAAATGAAGATGACCCATATTCTTCTTTATCATCAACTAGTGCCCCATCTGAGTCGGCATATATTTCCACCATTTCAGACGTCAAAAGTCTTCTAGATCTATGACTGGGTTCAATAAACTCCCATATTAACATTATTTCTTATGGTAGCAACCTCTTGATAATTTCCATGGTCTTGAAGCGAAGAGTTCCTTTCTTTGTTAAATTGAAGTCATAAAAAGTATGTAAACATCCTCCAATTTTAAAAGGTTAGTGCAGTGACGATTTATATTTGAATCCTTTCTTTCTCTCTTTTTGTTGATTTGTTTATCAACTACCATCTTTGGCTTGTACACACCATTGAACGAGTGTGTATCCATGACATAATAATGTACTTCAACTACTATAACATCTTCATTTTTTTTAATGAACTTTATAATCTTGGAAACCCATAATGGATAACCACGTGGATCTCCATCTGCGAACATTGCAATCATGCAACCCTTCTTAACGTCCTACACAATACCCTTATAAAGGTCTTCTATGGCTTCATGTTGTGCAGACGATCTTCTAGAATCAATATACATTTCTACTCTACCTCTGAAGAATCAATAATGCCTTGAGATTGTTGTTGTTTAAAAATGTTTCTTTCCTCATAATCATTTGGCATATTTTATGGCAAGATAAATGGAATATTCAAAAGTGTGTCTTCATTTCTTGATCTTGAAATGATATCAATTTAATCATTGAAAAAATACTCCCACCAAACTAAATTAGCAACATCAAAGTAATCATATGTATCTTTAATCGTTTTCTTATTTTTCTCAAAGCATCGAGAATAAATTATCTCTCTTATGCTTTCATGCATTATGGATTTCAACAACTGATTGTAATAAAAATATTGGACGATATGGAATGAACTTGAAAAATTCTAAACCTAATGATGACCCCCATTTTGCAGTAACTAAATACTTCTTGCTCCATATAATTGTTTTCCCAACATTTTTTTAATACAAATTTGATGTTGGAAGCTAATGTCATTAAGTTGTTCGATGCATTTCTCTTCACCATGAAATCCTAGAAAAAAAATTGTGTGTCAAGAGTTTCTTCCAACATGTGAAAATTAGGTCAATCTATACTTAATACATTTAATTAATGATGGTAGCCCGACTACATCCTTCCTCCTCAATGTTACTTAAAAATGATCAAACATCTAATCAACATGTTCACGAGTGTGCCTAATAGGAAGGAAACCAACCTTTACCTTTTGAAAATTTCCCAATTCAACAAACTTGCTTATCCAAATACAATTTGAGTTTTGTTTTCACAACTAGTGTTGTCTAATTGGAGATACAAAACTTCAAGAAGATTACCAGACTAATGAGCGAGCACATCATGGATTATGGTTATGGTTAGATTTGCATCATTATGAATATTTGGACTTTTGAAGTCAACCCTTGGACACATTTTCTCTCATTATAGACCATACGATTGACCAAGTGAGACTGAATAAAATTTTCCTCTTGTAAATTTTTTGGTGTGTGGACAAAATGTGGTAGAAGCATTTTCTTTTGGTTCATACCATCATTTATCAAACTTAAATATTTATTTGGATTATCATAACACTTCTTTAAATTCTTATATAACTATTTCCTTTCACTTGATTGTTGATTGTTATGCTCTTGAAGTGATTTGACAATAAAATTTTCACATAACATAAAATCAACCTAAGAAATATTGTTGTGAATGCATACCTCTTTCCGCCCCTTGACATTTATCACCTTTTTTTATTTAAGAGAAGCACAAGTACTGCAAACCCCCATATTTGAATTCTTAGGAATATGAACATTGTTGAATTATTTCCTCCATATCCTCGTGAAATATGCATATGTAATAAAATTACCATCTCCTTCAACACCTCTTGCATATTCTTTGTATAAGTTGTAGATTTATTGTCACGAGAAATTATTTGGAATATGTATTGTGTCTCTATTAGGCATCCACTCTCCATGTTTTGAAAAGAAGTCTTGCATCCATGACACTGCAGTATTTTTTAATGGCCCAATCTCTCGTCTATAATCAATACTTTTGATTAAAATGTGGGATCTTTTTCCAATCTTGTTTGGATTCTTGATAGACAAAAACAACCAATTGAATGCAACTTTTTGAAATCCTTTCTGCATAACAATAAATTCCCAATATGATAATCATTACCTCTCAATGTAGATTGCATGCACCCCAGTAAATACAAATTTTGCATGCTTTTATTCATTGACAAATATGTCTTCCTTTTCTCCAATGCATACTAGAAATCTATACGTTTTAATTAAATCCTTTTGAAAACATTCAATTTAAATCATATAAATTATAGAACTTTTTGTCGTGATATATTATTTTCTAGACCTTGTATAACTAGAATATCTTGGATTAATAAAAAAAGGTATAGTCTTATTCCTAGATATAATATTTTATTGCAATGTCTCCATCATTTCATTATCCTCTCTACAAACATTTTCATCATCATTAGAAGGAATATTATCCTCACTATCATCGTTCTGAACATGGTCAGGAAATTCATCACCATCCTTGATTGGAGTGTATTCTTTACCATCCTCACTTGGAGAAAATTATTCATTATCATCATCTATTCCTTTGAAATCCTTGCTTGAAGGAAATCCATCATTATCATCATAATCATTCGTTCCTTTGAAATCCTAGCTCGAAGGAAATCCATCATCATCAGTAGTGCCTTTGAAATCCTCGCTTGAAGGAAATCCTTCACCATCCTCATCCATTCCTTTGAAATTCTCACTCGGAGGAAATTCATCATCATCATCATCTATGCTTTTGAAATACCCGCTTAAAGGAAATCCATCATTGTCATCGGTGCCTTTAGAATCCTTGCTCAGAGGAAATCCATCATCGTCATTGGTGCTCTTGAAATCATTGCTCGAAGCAAATCGTTCACCATCCTCATTTGTTTCATTGAAATCCTCACTTGGAGGAAATCCTTCATCATCATTGTTCGTGCTTTTGAAATCTTTGCTTGGAGGGAATTCATCATCTTTGTTTGTGCTTTTGAAGTCCTCGCTTGGGGGAAATCCATCATCACCATCTATGCTTTTGAAATCCTTGCTCGAAGGGAATCCATCATCGTCATCGATGCTTTTGAAATCCTTGCTCGAAGGAAATCCATCATAGTCAACAATGATTTTGAAATCCTCTCTCTGAGGAAATCCTTCACCATCCTCATCTGTTCCATTGAAATATATTCTCAGAATAAATTATTCACAATCCTCATAAGTTCCTTTGAAATCCTCACTTGGAGGAAATCCATCATCTTCATATGTGCTTTTGAAATCCTCACTGAAAGGAAATTTATCATTATCATTTGTGCTTTTAAAATCCTCAATCTGAGGAACTTCATCATCATCATGAGTGCTTTTGAAATTCTGACTTGGAGAAAATGCACTATCCTCATTTGTGTCTCTAAAATTCTCATTTGGAGGAAATTCTTAATCCTCCCCTTCATCAGTGATGCCTTCATAATCCTTGGGATTAGGACTTTATTGATTAATATGGTGGTTACTTGTACTTTCATTAAACTCCTCACTAAGTGAAAAAAATTGACTTTCTATTCATAGTGAAAGCATTCTTGTTATATTCATCAATGCAAATTGAGTGAACAAGTTATTGATGCTACAAAAATAGAAACTTCACTATCACATGAATCCATTACCTTTCAGTAAAGATGTTGAATGATACAAATGCTCTCTCTCCAAGTAACAATGTATAACTTAGAGAATGAAATTTCCCTTCCAAGTCCCCCCCAAAGAAAAATTTGACCAAAAAAAAATTGCCTTTAAAGTTTCCCTCCAATAATTTTGTCTGAAAAAATTCCGTCCAAAATTCATTCCAAAACATTCTACTAAAATTTTATTTTAAAAATTTCGACCCTACTTTCAATTCAATTTTTCCTTTAATACTTTCCTTAAAAATGAAATAAAACTTAAACTTTTATTTTAATTTTTTAAAATTAACAAAGTAATTAAGTTAATTTTTACAATTTATATTTTATTTTTTGTCTCACATTTAACAAAAGTTAATCTAAACCCAAACTCTTAACTATACATTAATTTTCTTTAATTTTAATTTTAACCCCACATTCAACCAAACTTAAAATATTCTCACAATATTTGCTATATGTTAACGTTCATCTACCCATTTACTAAAGAGCTATAAATTCATCAAGAAGACATCCAATGGGGGACTTTGCATTTAAACTGTTAATTTTCTATGTTTATCATTTAAATTTTTTTTGGGTTAAATATGTTATTTTATTGAAAATTTGTTGAAAAAATAAACTTTTTTTTTTTTCAAATATATTTTGTAATATCATATTTTAGGGGGAAATCACACAAAATTATCACATTTATAAGATTTTTAGCGGAAAAACACAATAAATAATAAATAAAATAAAAAATAAATTAAATAAATTAAAATTAAATTAGGAATTTTAGGAGAAAAAAAAAACCATTTTTTAAGTAATTTGAAATGAAAAAACAATTTTTTGTTTGTTTCTTTGTTTTGTGTTAAATTCATTTTTTGTAAATTTCTCTTATACTTTTGAAAAAAACTTTTAACTAATAATGTAAATTAAAAATAAAATAAAACAATAGAATATATAGAAGAAGAAAAAAGCCTCAAGGGTTAGCTCAACCGGTCAAATCAGTGCCTCGTCATACGGGAGGTCACAAGGTCGATTCTACCCAAAAGCCCTTGGGGTCAAGTCAGTACAGAGGCCGAGGGGATGTGATCCCCCTTCGGGGTAGATCTGCCCAGAATTACTATGGACGTAGCGGCTACCTAATGACCAAGGGTACCCGTGAACCACCAGGGAAAAAAAAATATAGAATGTAAATTTACAAAAAACGAATTTGGCTAAAAAAAATAAAAATCCAATATATATTTATATAAATTATAATAATATAATAATAAGATATAATAGATAGATATAGATATAGATTAGATATAGATACAGATATAGATATAGTTTAAGCTTGGCAAGAATACATTTTCATCATGTCCAATATATCACTAGTATTGGGGCGGGTAATTGAACCACTGACTTCACATCAAGGAGTGCCTTAATAAAGCATTCAATCATCGTCTATCCAAGATCCCGTGGACAATTTTTTGTTATACATTTGAAAAAAAAAACCCTTAAATTAAAGAAAAAATAAATTGAACCTGTTACTTCACATCAAGGAGTGTCTTAACAAAACATTCAATCATCGTCTATCCAAGATCCCGTGGACCAAATTTTGTTATAATTTTGAAAAAAACCCTTAAATTAAAGAAAAAAATGAAACTAGAATTAGAAAAAAGTCAAGTGCTACATAGTAGCTAGTACATGTTGCTTAGTTTATATATAGCCAAATTAAAGTAAAAAACAATAAAAGAACAAAAATTGCATATACCTTATCTTGCAACAACAATATTAACTATTGTTAGTTTTTAGAAAACTTTAACAATGTGAAATACATGTAAGAAAATTATTTATTAAAATTTTTTAGAAGTGAGATTTAGTTAAAGGGAAGAAAAGTCATTAAAATTAAGGAATAAAAGTGAGCCATTCTTTCCATAGGTAGATACAACAAACCTTTGTGTTAACTTGTTTCTAGAGTCTCAAGATCATTGTTACTATTATTTGTAGTTTCTCTTGTACAAAAAAATAGGTTTTTGTGTTGTTCTTCAAAAAATAATATTTTAGTCACAAATCAAATCTTTTACTTGTCTAGAGACTAAACCAAATAATATGATTCAATGTTGAATCCTCAATGCATATGAGAGCTCTATTAGTAATATCAACACCTTCAAGAAAGAAATATCAAATTGTTTGATATGTTCAATCGAAAAACATAAAATGCTTCAACACTCAATATGATAATCATAATACAATAATAATAACAATAACAAAGAAGAAGAATAATACGAATAATAACACAATGATCACAGGGATCACATTGCCAACTTTAACTTCATAAGTTGTCATTTTCCAAATCTTTGATATTTGAGTGTAGACAATAATGGCAAGAGGTCTTTAAGATTTGAGTGGAATGAATAATGAGACATGTATATATAAGACAAGGGGAGAAATTACACTCAATTTTATTAATTTCTTATTTTTAGAATTGTTTTTTATTAATTTAATTATATTTATTGAAATGAAAGTTTTATTCTATAGTAATTGCTTCTAAAAAAAAGAAATTACAGAAAGGCGAAGAGATAGAAATCAACATATATATATATATAATATATAATATATATATATATATATATATATATATATATATATATTTAGAGTTAGAATTGAAAACAGAGAAAAAAAACCATAGAAAAATAAATATAAGTCAAATTATAAAGTAATACAACTAAAAATAAAAAATATTGGATTTTTTTTTTTTTTTAAATTACTTGTTCCTCTTTGGATAGCTCAGTTGGTCGAGTTCCTGTTGTTAAGTATCTTGCCTATCGAGAGGTCACGGGTCAAATCTCTTCCACGCCTTTGGGGTTAGGCCTTACTAGTTTGGCCGACGGGTAGATCTCTTCAGGTTGATCTACCTGGATTTTCCCATGGACTTTCCCACTTTCCGTGAACCACCTTAAAAAAATCCTCTTTAAAATTTGTCATATTAAATTGAAAATATGCAAAAAAAAGCCTATAATTCATGAAGATAGAAATAACAAGAAAATGAAAAAAATTAAAATTAAAATAAATAAAAAACAAAAATTAAAAATTAAATAAAAAGGAAATAAAACAAAAAACAAAAAAATTAGTAGCTAATATAAAAATGAAAGTTACTAAACAACACCCATAATAAGAGTTCAACCAATCACCTTATAGATAAATATACTTAAATCATAATAAAAAATAGAAAATTTGGATTTCCAATGTTAAACTATGGATAAGTGGCATAAATTTTTGGTCAAAGACAAATTAATATACAGTCAAACAAAAGGCAAAACTGAATGTGTAATACCATGCCAACAGGCATGTATAAGAAAACTGAATGTGTTATACCATGCCTACAGGCATGTATAATAAATTAAATAAATCAAAACTAAACTTAAGATATCAAAAAATTTAAAAACAAAATTAAATAATTAAAAGAAAACATAAAAATGATTAAAATTAAAAATAAATAAATTTAAGAAAAAAATTAAAAATAATAAAAAAACAATTTTAAACTAAAAATAAAAAAAAATTAAAAAAAAAATATGAAAAATTAAAAAATTTCATAGGATCGAGGCATTGACCCTCAGCCGTGTTGGGCACCAAAGGGTCGCCGACATGACTAGTGTAGTAGTGGTCCACTATTGCACTAGTTGTGTCGGTGGCCCGTTGGTGCCGGGCGCGACCGAGGGTTAGTCTTGGTCATTGACCCTTAGCACAAAGCTTGTGTGGTTTGTGTCGAGGGTCGGTGCCCACCGCTGTACTTGTCATGCCAATAACTCTTTGGTGCTCGACGTGGTTGAGGGTTGATGTCGGGCATAACCCACGTGTGGTTTGTGCCAAGGGTCAATGCTTGTTGCTGCACTAGTCACGCTGACGACCCTTTAACACCTGACGTGCTTGAGGTTCGATGCCTGGGACAAGTCGTGTGTGGTTTGCGCTAAAGGTCAATGTTGATATTGAGCCTCGGCCGCATCGGGCGTCGAAGGGTCGTCGACATGGCCAACGTAGTGGTAAAGTTCTGAGGGTTGATGCTTGACATCGACCCTTTGCTGCATCAGGCACCAAAGAGAAACCAATACAATGAATGCAGTGACATATTGTCGTTGCACTAGTCATGTGGGGCACTAGCCATGTTGACGACTCTTGTATGTTGTTGGACTGGCCGTGTTGGTAGCCCTTTAGTGCCCAGGGTGACAAAGGGTGTTTGTTATTGTGCTACCCATGGCGACGACCCTTTGGTACTTGGCGTGGTAGAGGGTGTCCTCCGCGGGACTGGTCGTGCCAATGACCCTTTGACACCTAATGCAACAGAGGGACCCTCCAAATGTTAACAATATTTTTTGTATTTTTTCTTTAAATTTGTTACGAGACTTGCCCAATGGAAAACCAAGCCTTGTTTAGCCCAAAAGATGATAAACTTTATGTTAAAAGCCACAAAATATGCTTTTTTGATCTCGAGAATGGGATTTCACTTATTAGAGGGATCATAAACTAAACTATAGCATACTAAGACATTAAGAACTATATTGTTAAGCATCAAGTGCCTAAACAAGTGAGATTGTGTGTACTCTTGATGGAGGAGAATCTTACTCAGCTAATGTTTTACAGTCATTGAGAAAAGGTGTATTAGTGCTTCCTGTCCAGGAGAGACTGAGGCTATTGGAAGGCCTTTTTGTTCCATGATTTGCTAGTATGTCCACCAATTTATTTGTTGCTCTTTTAACATAAGATATTAAGATTAGCGAAATATTTTCCAGTAGGATTGGTAATAGGTTTAAATTAGCAGTCAATCTCCAATGCTTTAAGACTTTGAAGGGAGGTGTACCTTGGATTATTTTCTTACACATTGGGAGGATGATGGAGGAGTCTCCTTCAATCACTAATTTAGTTAATCCCAGACCTGTCGCGAGTGTGCGTTCTTGGATTAAGCCTAAAAGTTTTGCTCCAATGTTGGTTTTGTAACTCGAATAACTTGCAAAAATATGAAGAACATGACCCTTATAATTGCTAAAAACTCCTCCATAACTTGCTTAACCAGGATTGCCTTTAGAGACTCTGACAAAATTCATTTTGTAAAAACCTTCTTGAGGCGGGGACCAAACTGTGGGGTTGTCACTGAACATGTGTTTGAATTTTTTAGGATGTGGAATTGGGATGAGATTTAAGTTCCATTTTTGAAGGATTTGAAGTTCAGAGTACGGGCCTTTAAAATCATTCTTTTTCCAATATTGGAGATTCACAATTCATTATATGTGGTTTTTAACCTTAGACCAAAGGGTTTAGGAGTTTATGGTCCTTACTTGAAAGATTCTTCTATTTCGTTCTTTCGAAATCTCCCATAAAATAAATCTTGGAGCTAATTACCAAAGTCTACTGAGAATTTGCATTAATGAAGGGATTGGTGCATCGTTTCATGATTGAGTTTTGTATGGAGTACTTATGACGATTTGATTTCCTAAATAAACTTGTGCTTTGATACCAAAGTTGCGTACTATATGGGCATCCTCCCAGAATATGGTCCATTCTTTCCTCTTGTTGTTGGCATAAGGAGCAGATTGAAGGTTCAAAGTAACCACACTTCTTGATATTGTCCCATGTTAATATTTTTCCATGCATGAATTGCCATTGGAATAATGCAGTTTTCAACCTGTGCTTTGACTACCATATTTTGTCCCAAATGTCTTTCTTCCAAAGAGTTTTGTGTCTAGCGGTAATATGGCAGGCCTCCTTGAGAGTGAAGGATCCCAGTGTAGAGTATCCCCATTAAACGATGTCCAATCATGCTTGTTGTAGTATTTAACATTGTTGAAATTCCTCCCAGAGAGGAGTAATGTCCCCAAACATATTCCTTTTCTAGATCATTGGAATCAGAGATCCATTTGCATCACTGGCTATGAGGGTTGTTGTTAAAATTGGCAACTAGGGCCAAACTTCATGTGGGTCATCTTATTCATGGCTGATAATATTTTTATTAGATTCCTCTCATCGAGAGGTGTAGGATTGATCTAAAGATCATCCGATTATGATAAGTATTTATGGAGATATGAATTTATTTTGATTATGGAATAATTATCAAGTCGACCTACAACTCATGTAGGCTCAGAAGCCAAACAGTCGCATCTATTCAAACATCAAGAGTTGTGTTAAATACAAGAGGACTTTTCCTCATTGGCACTCACTCATCTCCTCACATCTCTCTCTCTCTCTTGTGTAGAAAGAAGGCTCTTCTCTACTGCGCAGAATAGAGACTCTCTCTCACACATGTGGAAGGAAGCTGTTGAACCTGAAGCTGCAACTGCAGATCCAAAGTTTGTCGAGCATTGACCATCATATCTCCTCCTCTGAACTACATTGTAGGTTCATCTGGACCTCCTCTGAAGGCCGCATTTTTTGGTGGTGGAATCAAGCCGATCCGATGGTCAATTTGCGAGATATTGACTGCCCTAGTTTTGATGATGAAGCCACTAATGCTGATATTGTCGATCTAGGGTTTGCTACTGCTGATATAAATCAGATTTATTGTACTATTTCTCTCTATTGAATTACTGAAGATAAAAGAATATTTGATCAGAGGGTTTCCCCACACATTGTGGGGTTTGTCCCTGGCTAGCCGCCACATCTTGTGTCTCTTGTCTTGGCTTGTTTTCTGTTGATCGTTTAATGTTCTATCTGCACTTTACTTATGCACATGTGATTGCTAATCTATGAATAATAATAAGAAACAAAAGTAAATTGCTCTAAGCATAGAACATACCATCACTTAACATGGTATCAGAGCTGAGGTGAAGACAAAGCCCGAGCAAGAGCAAGAGCAATCACTGAAGAGAAGATTGGAAAGGCTATCCTAAAAGAACTATGGGGTCCTCATCACTCTTTCCTACGGAGGACAAGCTCTGTGAGAAAGCTGACTATCACGGATGGAAGATGTCTATCGATCTAACCCTAGAAGATCAATGAGTGTTGGACCATGTGAGAGGCAATATTGTTGAGCCTCCATCAAATGTATCCGCTGCTACCAGGAACAAACGAAAAACCAGAGAAGTCAAAGCAAAGAAGATCATCCGGGACTCTATTGACAAGCACTTGGTGGCCTACATCTCTGACCTGAACACCTCCAAGGAAATCTACCATAGACTAGTGAGTTTATTTAAAGTTAATGATGCAAAACAAGTTTTGTTTCTTTGAAATAAGCTGAAGGAAATTAAGAAGGGTAAAGATGAGAGTATGAAAGCATACTTCTTAAGAATCACCAAGATCAGGAACGATCTCCTATCTATTGGGGAGACTATTACTGATAGGGAAATGGCAATCACGACTCTTGGAGGATTACCATCCGAACGGTACATGTTCAAGGCTACTCTTTCGAACAATAATGTAATTCCTGGTTTCGAGGAATTGATGGCTAGATGCATCCAAGAAGAAACAAGGGTAGAAGAGCAAGAAATGCCCATGCCTAAAGGTCCTCCTGCTGCCTTTTCTTCTCATGCTAAGAAAAGAAATACTTCTAAGACTAAATAAAAAAGAAAGGCTAGACCTAATGGTGGAAGAAAAGGACAATGTTACATTTGCGATAAAGCAGGTCACTATGCAAGGGAGTGCCCTGATAGAAAGGACTCACACTGAGACGATGATCAAAATCCCTCTCATGGCCATCAAAGGAATGGAAAATTCAATAGCAAAGGTAAAAGGAGTGCTAGAAATCAAGGAAGAGGACAACCATCCAAGAAGGCTAGAAATTCCAGGTATGAATCTAACATTGTTGAAAATAAGCAGGATGAATATTATCTACCAGCTGCTCTATGTACATCTGCTCGGACTCAATGTGAATTTGGCTTATTGATAGTGGTGCCTCAAGGCACTTCACTGGTTACAAAGATGTTCTCCATAATCTGATAGAGAAAGAAGCTAACCTGGAAATTGTCCTTCGAGATAATATGAAATATCCTGTGAAAGGTGTAGGCAATGTCTCTGTCAAATTGAATCAAGGTAATATGATCCACTTACAGGATGTATTATATATACCTGACCTCAAAAAGAATCTGGTGCCCATCTTGGCAATGGAAGACAAAGGCTACAAGGTGACCTTCAGCAATGGCAAGGTACGTGTATGGAAAAATAATGTTAAAGATGCCTTTACTCTTGGGTTTCGTGTTGATTCATTATATTAGGTCGATGGAAGTCCGTTAGGTTTCATATCTTATGACACATCTCTTCAGTTCGAAATTTGGCATCTGAGGATTTCCCACCTTCATTATAAAGCTCTACCCGATGCAAGACAAATGGTGACAGGGATGCCTGAATTCCGAGTAGAGAAATAAGGTGTATGTCTAGGATGTGCCGAAGGAAAGCTCAAAAGGGGACCATTCCCCTCAAGCCAAAGCAAGACCTCCGATATATTACAGTTGGTTCACTCAGGCATATCTGAGGTTGACATTAAGAGGGAGACTACTACACCACATACTCCTAAGCAGAATGGTGTGGCGGAAAGGAAGAATCGTACGATTGTGGAAGCCATCCGTGCCATGCTCCATGATCAAAGACTTCCGAAGTTTCTATGGGTAGATGATGGAACAATGCCTGATGTGGAGGAACCCATGGATCCTATTTATCCACATAAGTCTTCCTCTTCTAGGAAGAGGCCTTCATGGCTTTGGGGGCTACTTGATGATGTTGAAGGACATGTTGCACCCCGAGGAATCTTCGGTGAAAGTAAGAAACCTAACAGGTATCAGGGATACCTGACTATTATGAGCACGATCATACAAAATGAGCCTTCATCATCTCAAATGCCATCAAGCATCAAGTATGGAAGGATGTTATGACCCAAGAATATGAGTCTATTATGAAGAATGATGACTAGGAAGTGGTTCCCAGACCCCAGGACAAGACAATTGTCACTTCTAAATGGCTTTAAAAGATAAAGCATGCAACAGAAGGAAGTACGGAAAAGTATAAGGCTCATTTTGTTGCTTGTGGTTTCTCCCAGAAGGAAGGTATAGACTATGATGAGATATTTGCACTTGTTGCCAGATATACAATCATCCGCTCGATCATAGCCCTTGCGGCTTCACAAGGATGGAACCTACATCAGATGGATGTCAAGACCGCGTTCTTGCATGGTTCGATCAAAGAAGAGGTCTATGTAGAAATTTTGAATAATTTAACACATATTCAACAGAGATTATCCTGATCATGTACTATTGCGGAAAACATACACAATACATAAGCTCCTCTACGTTGATCATCAAATAGCAGCATCAATAACAATAAAACATCAAGAGCATTCACACATTAACACAGTATGTATCCCGGGGAAAGCATCTCGCTAAAAACCCCAACTATCTGTATAATTAATGATTGAGTCATGTAACATTACAAAGTACAATGCTTATCACAAGCAATCCAGTAACAGCTCCACCTGTTACACACAATACAGCTCAGATCTGAATCAATCACTGGCTCAAATCTCTTCCGCTGCTTGCCTGCCTCCGCTCCTCAATACCTGCACAAGAACCGGTGATAATTCCAAGGCAGCCACGTCTTTCCTTGGCTAAATCACATGAGAACAAGC